>JAJMAH010000184.1:0-31508 GCA_030564925.1 Geotrichum aggregatum
TAAGGTCTCATTTTGAATATGGTTGATAGTTGGAGTTTCACTTTGGCAGTCTCACTCTTCATAGCACTGACAATCAAAAGGTCATCAACGTAGAGTGCAACAGCAATCCAGGTGTCCTTGTTGCTACGAACGTACATGCCATGGTCAGCTCTGTTTCGTGTGAATCCAATGTTTTCAGAGCCTTGTCCATTTCTTTGTTCCAACATAGAGGAGCTTGCTTAAGACCATATAGACTCTTCTTGAGGAGGCAAACTTTGTCTTCAGACCCTTTCTGGACATATCCAGCTGGTTGACGTACATATATATCACTTCAGACAACTTGCCGTTGAGAAAGGCAGTAGTGACATCCGTATGATGAATTTCAGCTCTCAGAAAAGTTGCCACAACAACCAGTAACCGGATAAGATCATCCTCATTGTCACTGTCTCTCTCAGAGAATAGCCTTGGTCTTGTCACAGGTATCACATCATCGTATACTTCGATAAGGTTGATATAATCATCAAAGTTTTCATCTTTTGTAGTGGGGCCGGGTTTCACGACAGGAGGTGGCAAAGAATCAGTCTGGGAAACGCCAGTACTAGCATCACTCATAACCATGTCTTTGTCGTAAGGTACACGGACTTTTTCTTCCCCTTGATGCGGAATAGGAGAATCAGAGAGTGTCGAAGGTGCATGTACTGCCGAGCGTGGAGGGGCATATGTGCCTCCCATGCCTTCAGAGGCACCATGGATATTTCTGGTAAGTCTGGCTAGGTGAGAGGCACTTAGATCATGTCCTGGAAACACGCTTTCAACAAAATGAGCATTTCTGGACGTAATTATACGGCCTTTGGAAAAAATATCGTAAGCTTTATGCTTTTTGCTGTAGCCAACCATGATCTCGCTGACAGTATTGTCAGTAAGCTTTCCTATCTCGAAGACACCGAATGTAGGAGGTAAGACAGCATAGGCTTTGCAGCCAAATACTCGAAGATGGTTGTAATCTGGAATACCCCCGGTCCATCTTTCTAGAGGACATGCTGTGTCATCGGCCCAAATAGTACGATTGATCAGGTATTGTGCTGTAAGTATAGATTCATCCCAGAACATCGGAGCTAGTCCTGCTTCAGCTATCATGCACTTGGATTTGTCGCGTAAGGTACGATTCATGCGCTCTGCTACTCTATTTTGTGGTGAGTTTCCAGGAACGGACATTTCATGCGAAATTCCGGTTTCGTAAAAATAATTTTGCAGCACATTGTTGAGATATTTGCCACCATAGTAACTAACAATTTTGAGGATTTGAACCCTTGCCCTGAGAAATGCCTTTTGGCCTTTTTGATGAAGTTCATAAGGTGGGCTGCGGTGTCACTTTTCTTGTCCAAAATTTGAACGGCCACGTAACTAGTGCAGTCGTCAATGAATGTCACAAAGTACCATGCTTGTTTTCAAGACCTGACGACAAGCCTTCCATGCGATAGGGCCCGGACCCGGATAGATCAGTATGTGTCTATTCCAGCGGTCTTTTCGCATAACAGTTCGACTCTCGATAGGGGAGCGCAGTAGCCTTTCCCTTCATATGAACATCACAAATAAAGACAGTCTTGTGCATGCTTGTTTTCGACAAGTGCAAAGCAGGCGCCAGCGAGTTCATTTCCACCTTGCCAACATGTCCTAATCTCTTGTGCCAAAGCTCGTGCTTTTCACTTACAGAAAGCAGAACAACTGGCTTCTTAACTGAGCTCTTGCACTGGTAGAAACCTAAGTTGTCTCGTTTGGCCAACACGAAAGATCCATTCTCCGTGGCGATCTTCATCGCGCCTTTGAAGTCACTAACAACACGGCCCGCGTCCGTGATCGAACCCACACTTATCAACGACCAAACACAGGTGGGAACGTATATAGAACGTTTTTCAAAATAATATTGAGAATTCTATTTGATGTATGGTCCGTAAGAGTCAACGGCACAGTGCCATAACTAAGTGCTTTGTCCAGCAAAGACATTCCAGCGACAATTGTGGCTTTCGTTATAAGAGGAAAAAAGATTCTTATTATTAGTCATATGCACAGAAGCTCCAGAGTCTGCTACCCATATATCATTTCCTTCGGGCTCACCTATTTGATTTTTAGACATGCCCGAGACACACCATACTTCCGCAGGGCGGGGAGCATTTGAATTAGCCTTTCATGTTTTCTTTCCGTCTTCTCTTTTTCCAAGAGGCAAAAACAGTGCTTGACATACAATCATAGCAAGAATGGCCATTTTACCCACACATATAGCACTGTCCGTTGAAGGTGGACACTTCATCCGCCTCAGATGAGTTCATTTCTCAGTGCTGGCCACAAAAGCTACAGGAGTTTTACCTTGAGGACCAAGAGGGACGCCGGCGGCCGGAAACGAAGTCATGACATTTTGTAAGAGACTTTGAATAGTGATCTTAGATCCAAACATGAACAGATATTGTTCAAGCTTGGGTAGTTTGAGGCCGTTAAGGATAAACAGGCTGGTAATCTCATGGGGTCATCACTGTAGTTGTTGAAATCTTGCCAAAGGTGAAAATTGTATTTGAGGTGACTGAAGGCACTTGTAAAGGCGTCATAAGGGATTTCATTTATCTTGGTAATGATGTTCATCGCCTGAGGGAGGCGGGTGGTACCACACATCGTTTTCAACTCATTCAACGCTGACAAGCCGAACACGCTCTTACTTCTTAACTGGTAATATACGGGAGGTGCCACGTGTTGAAATTCATTGCTGACGGAGTAGATAACTTTGAGAGAGAGTTAAAGTTTTCCATATTCTAGAACATCTACAATATTCAAGACCTAGAACCCTCTAGTACTAAGCCAGAACCTTCTAGAATACTGCTAACACTCTTAACTCAAAACTGGTCAGCAAAACTTCATTCACAATAGTTTTCCGCCCGTGGTGTATCAGCTTATCGACATCAGACTAAATTAATGACATTGGTGTGATCGCTAATGCTATTAATCCGGTATTTGTCAACATAGTTTCATTCGAAACTCAAGACGAAGATTATTGGCTAAATGAAACCAAAACTTTAGAAATAATTTCTCCTCCTTAAACAAACTTTTTGTAGTGTTGTGAATGAAATGTTGTGCAGAAATCCAACACGATGTTTAGAGACTACCGAAACTATGCGTAACAGTTGTATATAGAAGTGCGGGCACGCTCGAAACGATCTAAGTTCTGGATGTTCGAATGAAATCATTCGTGGTGTCACGGAATTCTTGTTAATGATAGCATCAGGAAAAATAAGTCTTTCATGTCAGATGCGATCGCGCAACTAAATTCATACCTTGACCCCAGATCAACATGCGGAGCAAGAAACGGTGGTTGCCCGGAAGGTCTGCAAGGCTAAGTTGGCTATTACCAAATTGAAGCAGTCTAACTGGCTGCAAATGATCTGAGAGAGATTGTCAAGGCAAATGTTGTAAATGAGGTTCTGTTTACCAGTTCTGAGTCAAAGGCGTTAGCAGCATTCTAGAAGGTTCTGGCTTAGGAATATATTAAAAGGTTTTGGGTCGAGAATGTCTAGAAATTCTAGAATGTTCTGATAACCGCCTACTACCCTCTTGAAATAGTTTTTGTAAATTCTGTTATGTCCGGAATACTTCAACTTTCTCCCAAACTTATCTCCTCCGTGAGCAATGAATTTCAACAGAAGATTGCTATCAGCCTCAATCAAAATCTTTTTTGAGGCATATATAAGATCCTACGTGACATTGTAGCACCGCGTGCTGAGGATTGTCAGAACCACGGACTGCGCACCGTCCGCGAACCTTTTTAGTTGTAGGCAATCAGCTATATATATAAGCTTTCATTCTTTGTTAATACGCTCTAAATCAGTGACGTCCAGACAACCAAAGACATATGATCTGCCAAACTTGTCACGCAATAAACGGTGATACCAGGTCAGCCTTGGCTAACAAATCTTGTTTGCCTCGGGCTTAGACTGCGCTTAAGTCAGAAACGTCAGATGATGTCTAGCGCTCTCGATTCAGCACAGGTAACAGAGCTTAATAGAATTTGTTGTGTACGTATTTTCATCCACGCACAAGAACTTTTACGCTCCATATCACAGAGGGTTAAAATAACTCCAGTTACAGCACAGTGCTGATTGGGGACTATTAGATTTTGTTCGAACGGATAAGCAAGAGTTTGTCGGTGGCCAATATGTCAACTTTTGTCAATTCCTTTAAACATTGTAGGAGTTGAGAGTATTAACAGTTCTTAAGTATTATTCTGTATGTCAATTAACATCAGAAGACCAGTCCGATATTTATGTTTCAATAAACGTTCATAAGCCTGCTTGGAATTTATGACTCAATTTGATATTGACAAGTTACATGTGCTATAACTTGAGACAACGAAACGAAACCTCCTTCTGAGTTGATATCAGTTGAATGTGAATAGAGAACCTTCTACTCATCTGTAACGCAAAATATGAATTCTGTAATTTAGCACCGTGACAGGCTCAATGCTAATTTCATGTTGTAATTCATTCCTCACGAAGAAAACAACATCGGGAGAGAGTCGAAGTATACCATACATGTAGAGCGTTAGCATTGTTTCAGAGGGTTCTGGATTGAGAATAATCTAGACGGTTCTAAATGCCTCCGCCTTATACCAAATAATCTCAACAAGACATTCTGTCAAAGCAAACTTTTGAAAACTTGTAGGCTAAGCCATATTTCCTCTGCTTTCTATGCTTTTTCTTATATGTGCACTAGACTTGAACATTTTTATCTTTTTCAGGAACTAGTCATTTATATAGGCCTTTCAATTACACCCCTTTAACATACGTCAGAGATAAGTAGGAATGTTTTTTATCTCTTCTTTAACTTAAGTATCAACTATATCAGCGTAAATATATGTATACCCTTTATTTTTGTAAAGAGTTGAATAATTGCTATGTTAATTAAGAGTCATGTTACTTTTGTATAATTTATTGTTGACTTTATACGTCAACGCTTTTAAGTACCTACGGCAACCTGGTTACCCCATATTAACTATCTATAAGGCAGGTAAACTTTTTCGTTGCTACTTCTGTGTTTTCATCCTGCTATGGTTGGACTTCACTATGGCTTCATGAGGCATGCTCTCAATCAAGTAAGATGATCATCTTCACTGTGTTTCTGTACCTAACTCTTGGACTTGTAGGCTGAAGATGCCCTGGCTATTGGAGAGGTTCCTGTCGGATGTGTCCTTGTTCATGATGGCATAATAATAGGGCGCGGCAAAAACGACACCAATCGAACGCTATGTGTAAGTTAGTCATTGCTGCCATGACCTCTCCTGCTAATGAAATACTCCAGGCTACCCGCCATGCGGAGTTTCTTGCCATAGACGAAGTTCTAAAATCACGTACAATGGATATACTTCAGGAAACGGATCTATACGTCACGGTTGAGCCATGTGTTATGTGCGCTTCAGCATTACGCCAGTTGAAAATTCGAACCGTATACTTTGGGGCAGCAAACGATAGATTCGGGGGTTGTGGCAGCGTTCTGACCATTAATTTGAAGTAAGATACAGCTATATTTTGGGGATAAGACATCTCTAACTATAGGTGTGTAGTGGTAACTTGCCTGAAAGACCATACCCAAGTTATCCAGGGTTTTTTCGCGAAGAAGCTATCATGCTTTTGCGACAGTTCTACGTTCAAGAAAACGAGAAAGCTCCAGTTCCAAGAGACAAGAAAGTTCGAGAGCTCAAAACCAATCATGAGTCTCTTGACTATTCAAAGTACGTGAGCTCTGAAGAAGAATTCACGAGAGTGTATGGGCAAGACAAGGTACAAGAATATAGAAAGTCATTGATGAATAAATCTTTATAGAAGTGCTTCCCACTGAGTTATGACATTTTGATAGAAGTTGATATGACCGTCAGCTAAGGAGGAAAGGGTCTTTTTCATTTCAAGCTGTTTGGTATGTTCGAATATACCAACTTCCATTCCTGCAAGCTCTTGGAAATTTGCAGAACTTTCCTTTACACTTGCGACTTCTTGCTTTAAGCTGGATATTTTTATATCCAGCTTACGTAGGCGCTCCTTCCTGGCAGCCTCATGATCAACTCCTCTGACGTCTTCTATCTTGTTAAAGAGGAAATTTGAGCGTCCGCCTGCCAGAACATTGTCCTTTTCCTGAACTGCCTTGTTAAGGTTATCAATCAAAGCCTCAAGGTCAAGCTGTTTCTGCTCACTGAGTTTGATTACCGATTTCAAAGCAAAGACGTAGTTTTGCATATCTCTAAGTGACACAACGTAATTGCTGTCGGTATGCTCTCGCAACGCGGCAACCCCTTGAGAAAGATTGTGCGTTCCATTAGCAAACGCTATGATGTCATTTTCAAGATTGTGCTCAAGCCCGGCAAGTTTGATGAGTTGTTGCGAGAATTCGTCTAAGTCATAGGAAAGATCGTGCTGCCGACGAAGAACTTTGGCAAAAGCTCTTTCAACTTGTATCAGATTGTCTTCCAGCTTGCTCACTCGCTCTTTCACCTCGATGAGCCCATCGTCAGGTTTGCTGACTTTTGAAAATGCATTCAACAAGCTGTCTGAGAACCCCTCCAAGACACCATTCTCTTGGACCTGCTGGTGACGAGCAGACAGCGACCTTTTGTAACTATTCCAATCTGGCGTCTCCAAGAAATTCAGGTATACTGACGACTTTTTCAGATAGGGATGTTGTGAGATTCTGTCAAGAAACCGGTTCAAAGAAGAGGCTCGCTTGAGAGTGAATTCAGCGCCGAATCTGTCACCCTTGATGTACTCCAGCCTAGATTTATCCACAAGTGGAGGTACTACTGCTGCTGGAAATTCCAAATAAAGGGCGTGGTAGAGAAAGTAAAAGTCAGAGTATCTCCTGCGCACGCGGAATATAGGACTTTGAAATGTAGGACTATTGGACTCGGTAGAAACCAAGTACGAAATGTACGCATTCTGTGAGCCATCTTGTTCTTTTTGAGGATTTTTCACAACAGAAGTAATATATGTGTCTTCTGCTGGCTGAGGAATAGCTTGGGGGATTTCAGTAGGCTTTGTAGTAGAATGTTCCATAGTATGTTCATCATGTTCAGTGATATGTTCAGTAGAGTGCTCCGTATTGGAAGGCTGTGCTGGAAGCTTGTGTGTACCTGCGTGGGAACCAGCAGGGTCTTCTATCGGCCGCTCATTGATTGAGACGGCAGCTTGTGTTATAGGAGATGTAGGGCTGGTAGAAGGCTTGTTCAGTGGCGACTTAGTTTGAGCAGGTTCTTCCCACGAAACAGAAGAAAAGTCCTCCACCATGGTTGCAGGAGAAAATGAATAGTAGTGTCAATTTGTAAGATCAGATAAAGGAGTCAATCGTATATGTTCACAGGAAAAGTTCACAGACAATGGCTATTGGATATTGATATTGTACGATGGTGATGGCGATGTTGCTGACTAGGGCCTACTAAGATAGATAATCGAGGGTTTGGGAGTAACGAACAAGTTACTTGGAATTCTTGTTCCTTCTCGTTCCGCAACCACTGCCATTGATATTGCCTTCACAAGTTCAAGCAACCTTCTTCAAATCTCTTTAGCGTCCTTACATTATCTTTCTGTAACGCCCAGTCTATATCTAGTTACTTAATCTGCAGTTTTGCCAAGGATTCGACTGCCGCCACCTTCAAAGGTTCAGACAAACACCACATACCAACACAAAAACCAACTACATCCATCACAAATCTGTCACAATGGTCGATTCAAGCAGCACGCAAGCAAAAGTTAAGGCCCCTGCGAAAGTTCTTGTCTCCTTGGAAGAAGACGACGAATTTGAAGACTTTCCTGTGGAAGGTATGCATTTAGCTGTGCTTATATATCAAGAATGTGTATCTAACAACACCATGTAGACTGGAATGACTCAGAAACCAAGAACTCCGACGGGCCCGAGACCCTCTGGGAAGAGAAATGGGATGACGAGGATGCAGATGATGAGTTTTCTACTCAGCTCAGGTAAGTTTTACACGAAGAAGCCAAGATCTTACAAACTAACCATGGATCAGAGAAGAGCTTAGGAAGTCCGCGTAACACACGCACGATATCGAGTAGAATATAATACATGTCAATAAATATAGTATACATTGTAGTTCACAATCACAAAGCGTTGACTTGATCCAGGACACCCACGATGCGAGCATACTTGACCACAACACTTTGAATCTCTCTGTATTTGCCAACGGCCAAAACCACATCTTTCAGTAGCTTGTGCTTGTCGAGGCCACAAACATATCGCGTCCATTCGTTCAGAACTTCAGAGGCCGTGTCATCGTTTGGCTCTATAATTTTCACCGTAGGCCCAAGGAGCTCGTTGCACAGCTCTTCCAGCCTTTTGCCCATTCCCTCTGCAGCAAGCCTCACCGCATACATTTTCAAAAACAAAATCAATTCTTCTGCACTCTCGGCCATGATGGCCGCAGATACGCGGTTCTCAAGGTGCGCTGTTGATGTGCACCGCTCAAAGTTTTCAAACCCTTCCTTCAACATTCTGTTTTTGGCCATGCGCTGAAGATACTTACCTCTTCCTCCAGCCTTGATCATTGTCTCTTGGTTAGTACGATGCTCAATAAGACTAATTACGCCATTCGCAGTCGAAGCTGAAGGAGAGTCGTTCTGACTTGGGCTCGCTTGTTTTCTTGCCTTGTCGAGGTGACTCGACCCCCAGTATTGAGACCCAAATGCCCACCAGGCCTCACTTATCCGTAGCCAGGTTAACATCTTGTCATTGTAAAGGAATCCGTCTCCATTAGACAACGTGATCAAAGCTTTGCCCTTGGAAGTGACTCCACATTGTGTTATGCTGGGCCCTTTCACCAACGCATCTTCAGAAGCGTTTAGCTCGTTATCAAGAAGAGGAGCGATAGAAATGGGGCCATGAACGGCTGCCAGACTGCTGATGTCCCACACGTAGAGCATCCCCGTGCAAGTAACAGCCATCAGGTACTGGCCTTGTGCTTCCAGAAACGACAGCGGACAACCAAGAGCCATTCCAGGGATCAGTCTTCTTCCACTCGGAGAGTAGACATAAAGAGTGCCATCCTCTGTAGCTACGGCCCAAAAAATTTCACCGTTGCCAGCTGCCATATGTCCGTACTTTGGAAGAAAATCCCGAAAGATAAGAGACCCGTTACTGGTTATGAGAATAGTAGTAGGCTCAACATCTGGGTTAGAACCGTTTCGTATTTCCATGACAAAATTGTCTTTGCCCTCTGTGCCACTTTTTTTAATGTAAGCTCTCACTTTCGCTACACTCAATCTCACGCGCGATAAGTCTGAAGAGAATGAAAGTAGAGCGGGTCTAATATATTGAGCTTCACTGGCAATTCGTGGTTTTTTGCTATCTGGAAGGCCGTTCGCAAGTTCCTCAAAGCCAGGTTGTCGCTTAGGTCGAACTACCATAGAAGCCAGTCCCCCGGGAGGAAGCCCAGAAGAAGGCTTGGAAACTTCAACGGCACGAGATTTGCTTAGGCCTGGCTTTTCAGAGCTCTCGCTCAGGCCGGGAGCTACTATACTCGAGCTGGGCGTCAACAACAATGGCGTGATTCTCTTTCTGCCTTCTTTGGTTGTTGTTACTTTCTGTGTGGCTTTCTGAGTAATAGTCTTCTCTTTGGTAGACGTATTCGAAGCCGGACTTTTAGCATCTAATGCATTTGAAGTGGTCAAAGGATCTGAACCTATCATCACATCCATTTTTTCAATAGCTTTGGATTCAGCCTTTGTAGGTGATTCATCTGGATAAAGCTGGTTCTCAGATTTGACCTTGGTCACTCCATAGCGAGTGAGTTGATTAACATTCTCTTCTAGAGGTACAACCCATCCTAGCTCGCCTTCCTCAAACATTGCGATTATAATAGTTCCATCCAATGAGCACGCAAACAGCTTGCTGCCATCGGGAGACCACGCAGTATCTGTAATTGACTTTTCTGCAACATTTGAGGCAACCAACAGAGGCCTGGGATTGGACGTGTTCCATATGGCTAACGTTTTGTCCTGGCCAGCAGTCGCGATCACGGTAATGAGACTAGCTGCTTGGTTTTCGCTTCCTATAGATGATTTATCTAGAGAGAAAATTCGAGGGCAGAAAGAAGCAACCTCACATGGTGCATCATGCCCAACAAGACTAATATCACTGTCCCATGATCCTCTGTTGATGATGGTCACCGTTGATACGGGCCCGTTAGTTGCATTTGCAGCGGCGATGTGATTACCGTCTGGAGACCATGAGCAACGACGGTAATATGTTGAAAGTGGAGAACCCTTGAAAGGCTCTGTGATTGTAGCTTCAATTGTGAAACCCGTGTCTTTTGACGCATGGTCGTACTTAATGATCTTGACAGTTCTGTCATCCGAAGCCGTCGCAAAATATTTATTGGCAGGATCAAACGTAACGCCCTTCACGTGTAATGAGTGAGAAGCGAGGTTCTTTAGCAGTTCAAAGTCGTGGCCACTCCAAACAATAACAGCGCCGTCAAGGCCTACTGTAACAAGGAGGCTCGAGTCTGGCGCCCACGCTAAATCCTGGACGTCTCTTTCATGGCCTTCGAGCTGTTTGTGCAAAGCCCAAGCTGAATGGTCCTTCTTTTCGCGTTCAGCAGGTTTCCATACACGTACCGCGCCATCCTCAGAGCCTGAAGCAAGAAAGGTTGAGCAGGGCGAAAATCGCAGGACGTTCACAGGGGACCTGCCTGCATCAACTGTGAACAGAGGCTTCTCGTCTTGGGGCGTGTTGCTTGCTTTAGTTTCGTCGTTTACGGTTTTGTAAATGGCTTTTGTTGACCAGATGTTGATTTTTCCGTCTTCGGTGAACAGGATGTTAGTTTCGTAGAGCTGAAGCTAAAGACAGTACGTACCTAAACCGCCTGAGGCTAGCAAGGACCCATCAGAATTCAAGCATACAGTGTATATTTCAAAACTACGATTCTCATCTAGGATAGTTAGTAGGACATTAGGGGCATTACTTTTATCTACTTACCAGCATGAGTTAGCCATGAAGGCTTGATAATATGCATATTCCGTAGTCAAGTTGAAGAAGATGTTTGCGTTGGCGCGTAAGCTGAGATGGGGTCTAATTAGCTGGCTAGAACTGTGGATACACTTTGTCAGGAGGTTTCGTTTTTTCTAAAAAGCTTCACCTCTTGACTTCCCACCATTTCCAGGCACGAATGCACAACTTTCGTTCTTCCTAACCAGAACTACGATCAAGGCCAGCCTGGTGAACTGTGGACCTAAATCCTACTACATAAGTTACAAAAGCTCAAGTAAATAGTCATGGAGGTCTCTAACGTAGCTGGTTCAGAATATTCTGGTGAGCATAATATAACGGTGTAGTTGTTTTCATTCCCTTCTAACAGGCATTTTAGAGGACTACTGGATTGACTGGTTCCTTGGTATCAAAGGGAACGAGTATTTTTGTGATATTGATCCAGAGTTCATCATTGACAGATTCAACCTCACAGGTTTGAATGTCGAAGTTCCAAGAATGCAGTTTGCTATCGACATTATTACGGATACTTTCAGTCTGGAGTGCGACGACGAGGAAAGAGAAAAGCTAGAAAAGTCTGCACGGCATTTGTATGGGCTAGTCCATGCTAGATATATTTTGACCGCGAGGGGATTGCAGAAAATGCTTGAAAAGTACCGAAACTGTGACTTTGGCCGCTGCCCACGCGTGCACTGTCACCTTCATCCGTTGCTACCTATAGGCTTGCACGATACAGTCCATCATTCTGCGGTAAAACTTTACTGTGCCAAGTGCGAAGACCTTTACATTCCGAAGTCTGCGCGGCATGCCACTATTGACGGAGCTTACTTTGGCACAAGTTTTCCAGGTATGTTGTTTCAGGTGTATCCCACCATCACGCCGCCAAAGCCTCAGGAACGGTTTGTGCCCAAGATCTTTGGGTTCAAAATTCACGACCACGCAAAGCTTGCAAGATGGCAGGAAAAGCAGCGCTTGGAGATGGAAGAAAGGCTAGCCAGTAAGGAAGAGAAGATCACAAAGCCTTGAGATTAGATTGAGTTTATGTGTGTAGTTGAATGTATTTATGGTGTTGAACATTTCCAATGAGTAGCTATGCCTTAACCCGTTGTATGAACATTGACAAAGATGAAAAACATTATTATAGTTATGTGATTATGATTACAAATTAAAGAGTAGCAGAGTCATGATAATAGAAAGCAGGGCAAGAACGGTAAGAATGTCAAACGGAAAGAAGAAGGACGCACATGAGTGGGAGTAGTATGGTGATGATGCTTGAGTTGATGAGTCTACTATATGGAGCAGCGGATGAAGACGTAGTAGAAGAAGATGATGACGATGATGAAGAGTTGTCGTTCTCGGTAGAGACCGAAATAGAAGAACCATTGACAAACGAAGTGCCACAGCTGTCGCCTATAATGGAAGCAGCAGAGCTGTACACTGATGAGATGGAAAAGTCGGGGACAGTTGTGTCAGCGTGATAGAGCGCCATGAGCCTTTTTGTACATTGCGAGCACGATGGAACAATGCTAGTAGAATTGGGATAGGTATTTCCAAAGGGGAGCAGGTAAAGGTATGCGTCGGCAGAGTCCGTGTAGTTGAATAGAGCGTCTGTGTAGCAGTAAGAAGGAGTAGCAGTAGCAGAAGCAGAAGCAGAAGTAGTTTTCGTTATTTCTGATGTACTAGAAACAGTTGACGTCACAGGATTTATAGCAGATTTTGACGACGATATGGATTGGCCTACGTCTTCGAGAGTCAAACAGGTCGCATTGTGGACCAGTCCATAGCTCAGAAAGTCTGTATATGCCTGAGTTACAAGAGGATTTTCTAAGGCAAAGTCGCTTTTACAATTGGCAGCATCTAAAAGCTCGTTGCCTAGAGTCATCATGAGGTCGTTGCATTTTGTGAAATTCACAGCACACGAAAGGCCCAGTAGGCTTTCCACGGCCTCTACACCAGATCGTACGGTTGCAACGTAAGATTTTGAGTTCTTCAGGTAGAAGGAAAGTGGATAGCATGAAACAAAGTCAGAGTTGTCTAGAAACGAGTTGAAAAACATAGGGCAGGACGTTTGTGTAAAGTTGGAGCCGAGGGACGTGTCGAACGCCGTGGGCAGGGTCATTATGCTATAAGAAGTGTGTATGATGGGTGTGCGGTGAGTGTGCGGTGGGCGTGAGGTAGATCCCAAGGAGTCGTGCCGTAGCTTTGTAGAAGATGCGTCGTGGCTCTGAGGTGATAACTCCTTAGTAACTCTGTGGTGGGTTTTGGTAGGGCCTACTTTGGATTAGCCGTGGCTCAGTTGTGTGGAATGGTACAAAATCTAGGTATAAGCAGCGAATCGAGCGTGAGCTGAATTGAGGCTATCGCAAAGAGTGGTTTCTATGTAGATCAACGGGTATCACAGAAACGTCGTTGTATTCCAGAAAAAAGGTGTATCTCAGAGAACGTATATTGGAAATCTATGAATTAAAGCTCAAGCTCAAGCATGACTTCAAGTGAAATGAGCGTAGTATTCACGAGTAGGAAAAAGTCAGAGAGAGAGAGGGAGAGATATTTGGAGTGAGAATTCAAGGAAAAAACAAGGGATTTATATGACCATTCTGCTATACTGTACTGCGCCAAAAATACACGGAATTGGACCATACAATGAACATATATTTATATAGCTTTATTATGAATAAGCGACCTGAGCGCAACAGCAGAGACGTTGTGGCTATATTCAGAAAAAAGAGAAAAAAACGAAATGCTATGGAAACCTACGAATTGTTTCCTTGAATATACGTTTTCTTCGCACAGAGAAACAGAATTAATAAAATAAATAAAAAGTTGGAGTAAAATTATTCTAGGGGGTGCATACTGTGCGTATAAAGCTCCATGCGCAGTGCGCATTATGCAGTCTACGACTCTAAAAGTTCGAGAGTACTCTGAAAATCCCATAATTGTATGGTGTAGCAATGTAGCCAATAGCAAATCACATAGAGTCCAGTTGAGTCTAGTCTAGTTAAAGTGTGCGGCCTGTGCATTCCTGTGCGTTGCCCATCAACTTTTTCAGAGCTCATTAAAGGTTACAAGCAGAGAAATCTTAATGTAGGACATTCATCCACCACCTTCTTCCGAACTTTTACTAGTAGATCTGTAATCTATTCAAACAAACAGACAATCGATCAAGACCAATCCATGAGCCCCTCCTAGCGAACATGGGCTTCTTTGCCAGGTCCAAGTAGATTCTAGTTGACTCCAATCTACTTTCGTTTTCTTGACTTCAACGTTTTCAAGGCCAGTCGCGGGTACAAATAACAGCTTATTTATGTTCCTTTCCGAATGTTGCACATCTCAACATAAATCTGGTTAGACTGGAAAATAAGAGAATCCACTGTCAGGCTCAATCTAGACTGGTTTTGACTCTCTATAAATTTGAAGATGACTTACTTTTGCTTACTAGATGCATGTTATTCACAAGTCCTAAGTCTCTGATATATTATTTGGCGTCTACTTAACACACTGAGCATGCAGAACACAGCATAACCGTGCTCTACCGCTTCTTCAAAAGGCGAGATGTCAGCGCTTCCAAGTCCTCCAAAGTCGTCGGCTCCTCAACCTCAAGTGTCTCCCCCTCCTCATCATCCGAAACAGACTTCCTCTGCTTCTTGGCTGGCGGCGAGCTATCTGACTCGCTCTCGAACCCTGAAAAGTCAATCTCCTTGGCCGGCTCATCTCCACCAATGAACACCTGATACGGTGCCGATCCCTCTCCATTATCGTCGTCCTCAGACTCCAAAAGAGCCTTCTGCTCCATTTCCTGCCTGTGCCGCTTTTTCTCTAATCGCTTTTCCTTGGCGATTGCTTTATCTTCAATATCTCGATCAATCATGACACTCTTTTCCTTGCCTAAAAACACTTCTTTTTGGGTCTCCGCGTCTCCCGCCTTCCTGAAATCGTCTTCGTTCTCCAGCTCGTAGATAGCATGAGGAACCCCGTCGTCGTCAAACACCAATTTCGAGGGGTTGCCCCGGTTCTTGGCAGACTGCTTCTTTGAAAGTGCCTTTTTGGCTGCTCTCTTGGAAGACGGCAACATATTGTCGTCCGACTCCTCTTCTTCTATAGCATGATCAACTCGTTTAATGTTCATGAAATCGTCTTCATCTTCCTCCGCACCCGCATTCGTCAGCTTTAAGTAATGCTCAGAGAGTACATTCTGGTTTTTGCGCTCAAACATTCGGTCGTACTTGGTTCTTACTGTCGCCTGGGCAGGTTCCATCTCACCGTCTTCGTTGGACTTGACCAATGCCATTAATTGTCGCGGAGCATTCTTCATTTCCTTGCTACGAGCTCCATCATTGATCTTTACCTTGGGAGCTCCCGGCAAGCCCAGGCTCAACGCAAATTTTTCCAACGGAAGGTCCGATACCTTGAAAACGTCCTTGTCCTTTTGCACATGAACTGACTTGACATATGACATAAAAGCCTTTTGCCCAAGATATTTCAGCTCGGGGTTTTTGAAACACAGCCCTTGTAGTTTGTCTTGGATTTGCTTAGTCTTAGACTCTCGGATTGTCAGTTTGCTGACAGGAATCTTTCTGCTCTGCAAGTTAGCAACCATTGTCGGCTCTTCCTTCGGAGTCAAAAATAATAAAGCTGTTCCTTTCTGGTCAAACCGAGCTGACCGGCCTACACGGTGAATGTAAGTAGCAGAGTCCTCTGGGCAGTCGACTTGAACAACCCAGTCAACCGTTGGAAAATCAATTCCCCGTGCCACCACATCTGTAGCAAACATGCACGAATGGCGAGCAGTCGAGAACTTGTTGACGGCTTCTATTCTTGCTGCCTGTTTTTGTTTTCCATGGAGATGCAAGAGTGGAACACCAGGTTGGAGCGTGCGAAATGTCTCATACACATATCGCACTTGCTTTGAAGATGAGAAAAATACAAGCACCTTTGACTTCAAGTGAGTTTTCAAAAATCCGTACAGTGTGCTCAGTTTATCTTGTAGCTCACAAATAATGTAAAACTGTTCAAGGTTTTTGGGCGTACTTGTAGCTGATTCCTCATCGGTCGAAATGTACTCAGGACTCTTCAGACTCAGCCTAGCCAGGTCTGAGACCGACTTCGTCTGAGTCGCTGAAAAAAGCCAGGTCTGTCGTTCTGCGGGCAAGTTTTCGACGATAGCGTCTATTGACTTTTTGAACCCCATGTCCAGAATTCTATCTGCTTCATCCAATACCAAAATCTTCAAGTTCGACAAGTCAAACTCAGCAGTCTGATCCATATGCTGTAGAATCCGCCCAGGTGTTCCAATGAGAATGTTAAGACGACCTAGCCGCTCAGCTTCAACCTTGACGTCCTTCCCACCAATTACCAAGCCTGCAGAAAACGAATGCGCACGCCCAATCTTTCGCAGCACCTCGAAAATCTGAATCGCTAATTCTCGAGTGGGTGAAATAACCAGCGCGCCCAGCCCATCGTACTGACCCCACTTCTTGCGCTCTAGTACTTCCAGTAATGGAATCAAAAACGCAAGTGTCTTTCCAGACCCTGTACGCGCCGCACCAAGAATATCTCTTCCTTGAATAGCAGGAATTATGGCCTTTTGTTGGATATCGGTCAACTTAACAAAGTGAGACTTTTGCAGACCGTCTTTTGTCCTCTCCGAAAGCGGGAGCTGTGAAAATTTCGTTATACTTTCATCGATCGTCTGTAAATTGCGTTAGCATATACGCCGTGTATTTTGACTGATACTCACAAAATTCAGAGTTTCCTGGTTCAATCGCTCAATGTCCTTGTCTTTACTGATGCCAACCTTGTGTTTCGGCTTGCCGGCTCTTCCCATTTTTTTGTTTATTTTGTTAGAACAATAGTCGAATCAAACAAGATATGGTCATGGCCTAGAATTTGTGAGAATCCTTAAGAATTAATTTTTTTCCTTGGTCACCAAAGCCCTAACCACGAAAATTGTTCAAGTCCCAAGTACATTTATTGCACCATGTGATCATGATTAAGAGCACGTAGTCTGCTAACAATTGCGAAATCGCTTTTTTGATAAAAGCAGTCTAAGCATGACTTGAGTTTACATCTACCTAAAAACTCCGTGGAAGATCTCATCGTGAAAACCAATGTATAACGTTGCTCTCTTTTCTCTAATTACCCATAAATACACTAATTTTGCTATGATGCCTGGCGCGAGGAGAGGCCCATAGTCTGCTTGAATGATTTCGAACGAAAAACTAAAATAAACACGAACAAGCCATGAAACGAAGAGCCAGACGAAGTTGTCGAAGTAGTAATAACTCCTATATCACACCAGTCCTTGACTGGAAGGCAACTGAGATATTTGCACCACCCGCACTTTCCTCCACCGTTCTCGAAGTGCTTGATCAACACGACAAAATATGTAATTACAAGTGCAATAGCAATCACACGAGCCATAACCCACACATACCATACAAACGGGCGGTCTGTAAACTGCTTTTTGGGGTTGAGCCAGTTGATTTTCATAGCTTTGTTGGGAGTATCTCCTGGATTATTAGGAGCCGATGAGAACCCGTTTTTAGCCTCTGTGCGAGACGGAGAGAACCCAGGAAACAAGTCTGGCGAAGCTGACTGAGCCGGTTGACCCACTAGATTATCAGGATCAAATGGGTCGGATTTTTGACGTATAGGTAGCGGACTGCGCAGCAAAGCTATCCCTAGCAAAATGCCAATCACAAATCCACCAATATGTGAAAAGTTGTCAAGGCCTGGAAGAAGGCCAATCGCAAAAGAAATGATGATTTCTAAAATATGCATAAGTAATGCTTTCTTTGGGTTCTGGTACAATTGCCAGTTGAACAACAAATCCAAGAGGTCCAGCGCAATAATACCAAATAATGACCCGGACGCACCTGTACTAGCAATTCCGTCTGGCGTAAAGTTACCGCCAAATATAAACCCGCCTATGCCAGACGCAAAGTAAATGATGAAAAAGCGGACATGGCCAATTCCCTCTTCAAGCTCAGAGCCCAGTTTCCACTGCAAAAGCATATTGAATATAATATGAACGAAACCTGCATGTAGAAATATTGGTACAATGAAGCGCCACCACTGGTCGGGCTGCTCTCCATCTGTGTTGTCAGGAGTCGGCAGCCCTCCCATACCGCATAGTTCGCTCAAAGAGCATACATTACTGGCAGTGGTGGTCGAGTTTGGACAGGGAAAATTAACGTTAGTTACGTTTGTGATTCCGGCAATGGCATGCATACAAGGGGTAAACCGAGCTCCCATGTTGATGAGCACATAGCTGGAAGGACCAATCATGGGATTGAAGGAGGGCTTTGTTTGTATCGGCGACCCTGTCAAGGCTCCCATTTTCGCTAGCTCAGCTATGAATACAGCTACCTGGATGAGACTCAAAACCCAGACTATTAAAGGACGTTTCGCAAGGCTTTTCAATTTTTCTTGGAAAGTCAATGGTGCCTTCACCGATGGTACGTTGTTCAAGTTAACCGAGCTTGATATACCGATGTCATTGGGGTAAGGCTCGACGTAGTTGTGATCCACCGGAGGCATGTTTTGAGGCTCCCTGTAGTTAGATTGCATGTAGTTGCTTTGGCTGGTGCCAGCTTCTCCGTTATTTGTTTGAGAATAATTGTATTGGCCATAATCGGATTCTCCATAGCTCTGTCCCTGAGAGATGCCATACTGACTACCGTTTGAATCATCATTTCCATGATACCTAAACGACAATCCACCATATTCCTCATATGCCTGAGTGTGGCTTTGTTGATTAGTTCGTCTGTTGTGATCAAGATCGTCTAAACGATAGCTATCATATGTCGAGTTGTCAAGAACTGAGGCTACTATAGGATCGCGGCTCTCATTCATGTAAGAGAGGGAAGAGACCAAGCTTTGTTTCGGCGGCACAGTAGGAGGTGTGTCATCGTTGTAGAGATTGTTCGGCGACTGCGAGTTCCAGTAGTCTTTGTTTGTCGAGCTGCCTGATGAAAAGTCTCTCTGGTTCGTAGAGGTCAAAGGGATATTGTCAGAACTGGCGCTACTGTTATTATAGTTGGTGTGTTTGTTGGAAAATGCGAAGTCAAATTTACTCATCGTTGCCAATGCCAGAGCCAATGAACAACGATCAATCTTGAAAAGTAAAAGCCTCTAGTGTACTGTTTGAATAAAGAGGCTGGAAGAAGTAACGTATAAGCGTAGATAGAGTGGAAAGGGGCTTCGTAAGCTCGTTATTGTGAAGACTAATCCTCACGAAAAAGTGCGGTCAGTACGACTTCAACAATAACAAGCGAGCGCAAGGGTTGAAACTTCAAGCCGTCAAATTGAAAGTTCTGAAAAATGAGTACTATATGGAAAAGCTTTAACGTTGGCAGTATTGTGGGCAGATCGTGGTCGAGGACGTGGTCGTGGACGTGGACGTGGACGCGGTCATATAGAGAGGTGTCAACAAGCAGAATTTGTGTAAGCAAGTAATACATAAAATAAAAGAGTGTAGTATGGAGATTAAAAAGGTACCATGGAAATGCACGTAACCCATTGGGAAGAAACTCTATTTTATCACACAAAAAATACAAATGTTACAAGAAAAAAACAGAAATAACAAATATATACGCTGGATCAAGTCAGAAAATCGTCTCTTCTACTTGTTGGCCTCATGGATAGGTACTGAATGGGATGCGTGGCTGCTGGGAAGGGTCCCTGGGTATTTTTCATAGTAAGACTGTAAGGGCTGATGAAGATGGTGCTGGTGCTGGTGCTGGTGCGGGTGCGGATGATGAGTGTGCGATATTTGCTGATGTTGATGTTGATGCTGATATAGCTGAGGTTGAAATTGAGAAAGATCATTTTGATGTTGACCTTGAAAGCGATGCTGTTGATGTTGATGTTGATGTTGATGTACAGACTGCTGGATCTGTTGAGGTGCTTGCTGATGGAACGCAACCTGATGCTGTGACTGAGGAAGAGTCTTTGACAATCCAAGAGGGGCCTGCTGCGCAAACTGAACTTGAGCAAGAGCAAAACTGCTTCCCCCAGACGTGGAAGCCAATTTAGCTATAATTTTGCGCCCGTATGGAGTATTTCTTATAGACGGTAGAGTTGGAATAATGCTTTGCAGAATTTTCTCCTTGGTAGTCTCATCTGCATACTCCAAGGTGGTTTGGATAACGTAGTTAGCATATGAGTCTCTCAGCAAGGAATCCAGGTACGAAGAGCCAACTAGCTCTTTAATGAGGACCTGCTTGGTGTCAGGAAGGGCAATTCGCAAGCACTTTTCGATTACATTGGAGCTGAACTTTTGCATAGAAAGTTGACATGCGTGACCCACAAACCGATGTATCAGTGCCTCTGAGTATTCGATAATGCCGAGTTCAAGAACGTACTGTATAACGTAGTTACCAAAAGGATCTTGCACAAGCTCAAAGGAGTTTGCTATTATTTGCGTAATGAGCTGATGCCTCTGATCATCCGAAGAGTGATCAATACACCTTTGCAATACACAGCATCCATGTCGATGAGTACCAACTGTTACACAGTTGTTACTAACTGCATCAATGATGAACTGAGCGTCTTTGCTTGAAAGGTGATTTAGGCACTTTTGGATAACATGATTGCCATTCAAGTCTTGAATCAATCGTACAACATCGCTCTCTAGCGACTGGACAATTATTGATACCTGTTCTTCTGAAACGGCAAACTCAATCATTCTTTGCAAAGCACGCGTGCCATGCTGATTCAGAGCAATATTCGCGAGATCCGCTGATGCATTGCGAACCAGAACAGTACGCTGCTCCCTGTTAACCCTTTCAAGCAGTTTTTGACAAAGATAGTTGCCAAAGAGGTCAGTCATAAGTTCTATGATGTGATCTTTGGTTTCGTTGAATATTATCTCGATTTCTTTTTCGTCTCTATCATCCAGCACTTTTTGAAGATATCTGCAGCCATGCTGGTCTTTACAAATTGAGTATATGTCGCCAACAAATGTTTCCAGCCTAGCATCGGTAAAGCGTGAAGCAGCATCAGCTTCATGTTGTCTTCGGTTGCCATTGAAAAAGGACCTGTTTAATGTGGTTGGTCGAACGCCGATGGCTAGTTTTGATTCTACTGCTTGAGGGAGTGGGACCTGTTGCTCGAGAGAGGAAGCCCGACACATGTTTGCTTGTCCCGGGCTGTAAACATGTTGTGGAGTAAATGGTGTTCGCTGTTTATGGTTCGCTAAGCCTTTTTGTGGTACAAATGGCCTTTTAACTTGACTCGAGTTCACATGCTGTCCTGAAACATATGAGACATATGGACGCTGAGAAGGCTTTGGTACTTTCGATCTGGCAGGCTTGGAATTGCTGGAATATGAAAATTGAGCATTCATCATCATTGCGTTCTGTGGCTGGGATTGTTGCATTGTAGACTCTGCAAGCGAAGGATAAGGTTGCAGAGAACAAGAGGAGAGCATCGATGTGAGGGACTGACTGCTACCGTTCATGCTGTTACTGAGACTTTGCAAAGGTGAAGTGGATGTTGCAAATCCAAAGTGGTGATCTGGAATGCCAGCTTGGTTTATGTCCATAGGAGAAGCCTCTAGGGTATTACTTACTGCCAACTCATTGCTTTGTCTACGCACGAGGATTGGAAATTTATCGACCGTGATTTCTGCCTGAAGAAAAGAAGGTCCAGCACTACCGATACTAGCTATATTTGACAAAGCTTCATAGGAATTGCGTCGCTGCTCCATATTGTGGTCAAGATCGACTCGATTTTCAAAAATGACGTTGCTTTTGATATCGCTAGAAGAACCATGCTGGTAAGAGAATGAAGATTGATTAGAAAAAAGTGAAGAATGTGGCACTAAAGAGCTGCTAGTGTAAGGAATAGACGAAGAAAGCGATCTAGAATGAAGTTTGGCGCTCGCAGCGCTATAAACATCTGTTTGTCCAGGCATGCTCGAAGAAGATTCGGTACGATAAGAGTGGTCGTGCAAAAACATATCAGTAGGAGATGAAACACTTATCGACCGAGACTTTGGAGCGCTACGGGTTGGGCGAAAGGCCACCCGGTCATTGAAGACATCAGTAGTAGATGAGTGACTGATGCTGTGGTTTCCGTAAAATTTGTGATGTGAGCGACTTGAGAAATTGTTAATCTTGGAATTGACATAGCTACCCATTGAGTCGGATAATGCAGACGAGGTCAGGGACCCATTTTGCGTGGGAAAGAATTGAGAAGAAAAAGAGGGAGGCGATATGCTGGAGGAGTGCGAAAGGGTGCCCAGGCTAAAACTTTGCCCGTGGTTGTATTTTTTCGGAGGCTCACCTATCAAAGAAGAAGTGCTTGGGTATGTGTACAAAGAGCTAGAAGATGCTGAGGACACCGAAGATGACGATAAAGAGGATACATTTGTGGACGTGGTGTCGTTGGGGCCAAGGGGAACAGTTGGCACAGAACTATACATAGGGAGCGGGTCAAAGGAGGTGGCCTGCAAATTTTGAGAAAGAGGAGAAGACACTGCCAACAAAGCAATAGAAAAAAAAGATGTTATGAGAGATACAGGCTTAAAGAAAGAAGGGTGTTGGTGTCCAAAGGAACAGGTGGAAATGATGGGAGGAAGAGGAAGGAGGAAGGAAACTTGTCCAAGGGGAAAGGGTTACAAGTGAGGTCTTTTGCTTTGCGATAGGCAGAGGTAACGCTTTATATATATAGAGAAGCTACTCAGTTCCATGGAGGCAGATGAAGCACTGACATGGACTTGAACGTCTCGATAGGTATAGACTTAGCAGTTGTGAAGCACGAAGGGAAAACGACTTTGGGGTATGAACTTAGGTCACAAATCTAGACCGATTACAAAAACAACTAAACATAAAAGAAGCCAGAAAAGAGATGTCAATACGGTTGTAAATGTAGTATGAATAATAAATAAGCAGCTGCGTTTAACAATCTAGGGTCCAGTAGTTCTTTTTCTGTGCCTCGTTGTCCATACACAACACAGAAACCAATTCCCCATCGTTCCAAACGTTAAAGTCCGGTCGGGATTCCAGTCCTGTGAGCATTACATGAGTTTCAGACAAGCCAAGCTAACTGTTTTCTATATTTATGGTGTTTTCAGTGATCATTGAGCCAGAAGTAAGCACATAGAAAGGGCTGATGTTTCCTTATAAAGCTGTATGGAAACCTAGAGACGTATTTTCAACCACATCAACAGCTTGAAATGCGTTTTTCTTTTTTTTTTTTTTCTTTTTTCGTATTTCGACCGCAGGCACCGCAGCTGCACTCCAACTGGGCATCATTACAGGAGATTTGGGCTTGTCAGAAGACATTTGGCCATCACTGCGGTTAGAGTCTATCGACTCAGCTTTCATAGGGGTACGGCTGGGAGAATATACAGTTCTTGCGAGAGGGGAATGCGTAGCAGCTGGGCTCGTAATATGGGATGCACGGCTGGACAGTTGAATCCTTGTTGTACCATTACGCTTAGCTTTAGGTTGACCGTGGACAAGGAAGAAGCTGTTGCTACCACTTCTTCTGAAACGTTCAATGCTTCCCCGAGGCTCAATATAGAATAATTAAGTGATTCGTGCTTTTTCTGCAATTTTTTAGCTGTGTCCAGATTATTGAACTGGAGTTAGGATTTCATAGTTCGAAGGGGATCGTTGAGCTTTCGTATCAATCTGGTTGAGAGG
This sequence comes from Geotrichum aggregatum, assembly GCA_030564925.1. Classification (NCBI taxonomy): domain Eukaryota; kingdom Fungi; phylum Ascomycota; class Dipodascomycetes; order Dipodascales; family Dipodascaceae; genus Geotrichum; species Geotrichum aggregatum. The sequence goes on from JAJMAH010000184.1 coordinate 23,661, forward strand.
AGAGCAGGCAATTGGCGTTCGCGAATACTCGGGGGATCCACCAAAACCAAAAAATCCTAGCTTCGTTGGGGGCTCCAGTCTATTGACCGTATTTGCTTTGATCCTCGAAGTAGCGGGGAGTTTGAGTTGGTCTGGAGTAATTCTTGTTTTTGCCAAAGGCAAAGTATTTGAGAGGGACCTGAAATCTGGTTTGTTAAGAGCCAAATCCAAAGTAATTTCAGCCATCATATTGTTTGTAGCGGGCTAAGTCTCGGGTATTTTGGACAACGAAAACCGCTTTTGCTGTGCAACAACTTTATACCGTGATAAAAACAGAGCGTCGCTAGGACGCAGCTGGATTTGCTTAATTCAGGACAGTAGAGGTGTCAGTAGAGTGCGCTTCGTTACCCTCACTATAGATATAACTTTTTTTAGGTTTCTGTATGCAAGAGTCAGGCGGAAGTCTACACCGACTTACATCTTAAGGACCTTGCTTGTTCTCAGCCTGTGAAGACAAAAATGAACTTGTCAATTCGGGCATGTCAGGAGTCTGTTTCGCACCTGAGTTCAAATCGGCCTCGCCATTTCCATGTTTCAACTAGTCATAAGGTACAGCATGGAGTTGCTACTGAAATGTCCGTGCCATTTTTAAAGACTACATTGTGTTCTGATTTTTAAATCCAGACAATGTCATTTGACTTGAAGTCGACGTGAGTGATTGAGATTGCGATTGCATTACCTTCTGATATCGCTGGCGCCTCCGCTAAATGCGTTTAGTTACAATGCTAAAGTGTTGGGCAAGTTTCGCTCTAGCCTTCTTTGCGCCTTCCAGATTGACCAAATATACACCTTTATTGAGAGCCTCTCATTGTTGTCTAAACATATTTTTGAGCTTGAAAAGTTGAACGGTATGACTCTCAACTGTGTTAAACGTAGAAAATATAAAAGGGAATTGCTCATGACTATCTGTTTTTCGGAGCAACCTATGTGCAGATTTGATGATATTCAAAGCCTCTGCTCGCTGCCCTGCAGCCAGATTGCTGGTGATATTTTAAAGGGGCCAAAAGTTTTCATCGACCACCATCTCAAGCTCTTGTATTTTCTCTATTTGAGCTGTGGAAATCTTGATCCGAGAATAATCATCAGTTTTAGGTACCGCTATGAGCTGCTCCAAAGCTTCCAAGGTACCGTTCTTCCATTTTAATAAACCCTTGATTGTGGCAGCTCTGCATCAACAGTTGAGGACGTTTGCAATATTTGGGCCTTCTGTAAATTCGAAAGGTCTAAATTCTGTGTTCCTGTCACCCTATTAGAAGAGATATGTGTTCTGCATTTTTGCGGAGCTATATTGTTCACAAGATATTGCGATTTTTGTATTTGCTGAGCCTGAGATGCCTGTGTCTGCAGTGGCTGCTCACTCGGATGGTTGGTTTCAGTCTGCCGGGCATGCTGTTTCTGTTGGGTTTGCTGGCAATTGCGAGCCTGTTGTCCTGGCTGTGCCTGCAGTACCTGAAAATTCTGTACATGCTGAGCCTGTAATTTTTGTCGAACTCGATGTGCTTATTGTGCCTCAAACTGCCATTTCTGTGAACCCGCTGCACCTGTTGAACTTTACTAGTCTGCTGAGTTTGCTAAACTTGTTGAGATTGTTGAGCTCGAAATTTTTGTTGTTGCTGGTTTTGCAGACGTCTCTGGTTCTCTGTATGTTGCTGAAGAAAAGCTGAGGTGAGAAGACCAAAATGCTGATCGTACGCTTCAAGGCAGGGGCAGTATGAGGTTTCAAGGCTCCTTTGATTGTAAGCTCTTTAATCTCGGCCCAGGTATTCACACCTGGTGGAAGCCCAGAAATACTTTTCAGGATTCTTGGTGAAATTGATGAGTTTTTCATTCTCTGCTGCAAATGCAGACAAAACTGAAATTCTCGCGACAATAGCGCTGGATCGGGTGGCCCTTGTAAAAGGAAATATGTCGTTGCTGCAATTGCTGTGGCATATTTAACGGAGTTTGCAGGTTCCCTGCAAGACCTCCGCCCATGACCGTACTACCCATATCGTTTGACCTTTGTATCTGCTGTGCTTATATTAGCTGTGCTTGTACAGGATCATAATACTCTAGAGTGTCTGGAACCAGGCTTTCTTGAGTCGGGGGATGCTAAACTATCCTCAAATTTTGGAAAACCGTACTTTGCTCTAGGGCTTGAATGGTATCCCTCATACAAGTATGGTATTGGCTCTATCTAGGTGTGAGTAAAAAAATAATGACATTGAGTGTATAGACTCATACCTTCGTCTGCGACTCTGAAAATATTCTGGACTCGAGATGCTGAGCATGCTCAACCACCCGTGCTTGTGAGGAATTATTATTGTTCGGCATCGATCGTAGAGTGTTCATTCTGTAGCATCAATAGAGGCACATCTAAGCTAATGAAAATCTACTTACAAGTGACTCGCAAATCCGAAATAGCATGGCGCTGTTAGAGTTGATGTGGGTTGCCCGCTACCCTTCCGCCATTTAAATTGGCACCTTTCTATATCTAGATCTATGGACTTTGGAACCTTATGGGCTCCTGAAATTAGAAAATAATCGACACAACCCCGTTGCGCCTAGAAACGAAGAAACAGAGATTAATTCTATATCCTCTGTATTTATATTGTAGACAAGAGGAATTGCGGTTATTGCAAGGCGTTTGGAGAAAGTCAGTAAGGAAGAGGGCGATACTTACTGAAACTAGTTGGGACACCTGCTAGAATCTATCATGGCATAGATTAATTGTGAAATTCTTACTGTGGCGTTACATAATCCTGAAGTTCTCCAGCACTAGCCTCAGCCCCAGCTTTAGCCAGACCAGATCATCTCTGTCGGTACATTTACCAGAGTAGAACAAACATCATGGCTTCTGTAGACAGTTACAATAGTAGTGCCCTCAGATCGTCTCAGTCTTTAGTGTCAGACTCAGGTGATATTAGGTCATCGCCCATATGTGGAGAAGGGTATGCCACACAGGTCTACAAATCAGCTCTGGGGTCTTTCATCAACAAGCAGTTCGCAGAGGCTGTCGACACTCTTGGTCCACTTCTACAGGAGATTTTACTACAGTCTGGTATTGTTTCTACGCCGTCCTGGATTCGGTTGTGGAACTTAAATCTGGCTATACTTGTACGAGCAGCGGAACAAATAGCTCGTCCCCAGGAAGAATTCGACCTGTCGAATGACTACAGAACAGAAGAGGTATCCCCTTCATCCAGCATGCTCAAAAGCCAGCAATGGCCAGATGCTAATCGGCGCGACCTTGCAGCCAAGTTGTGGAATAATTCTATTTGGCAGCAAGTTATAGATTCGGCAGGTGGTCTTGAGAAGCTGCCTCCGCAACTGCTGATCAACTTACTGGCTGCCTCCCTTAAACACTCCCATGATGTTTCCTACGTTGCACAAAAAGCAGAGGAGTATCTCGCGCTGACGGCAGATGAGGTGGACCCGAAGGATCTGAACTCAAGTTATTCAAAGGCTCACTTACGAGTGTTTGAAATCTATACATCCGAGGTTTTGACCCACGAGAAAGAATTTGACCTTGCCATTGAGCTTGTAACTGAGAGCCGATTTTTCCCCGAAAGTCACAAGGTTGCTCTGCTGGAGAAAATACTAGAGGAGAAGAGAGTGTGTGCCCATAGGGCAGAGGTTGAGAAGGTACAAGAGATTGAAAAGAAAAAGAGTTCGAATGAAATGTCTGAGAAGAGAGAACATAATGAATTAGAAGCGGAAGAATCATCGCAGCAAGCAATGACAAGCGAGCGTCTACAAGCAACAACACAGGCTTCGTTTGATAATGACCTAGATGTAGAGCCCAACAGCAGTCTATCAAAGCTCAGCCCAAGATCTCGAAAGCTGGAACCGACTGCTTGTGACCATAGTATTTGGAAATCTCTCTACTATTGCATTTACAGAAACTTCCAGTCCTCAACAGTTCTTGCCAGCACCGCGCCGCTTTTCTTTATATTTCTACTTGCGTCTCGACCCGCGATGCGCCAAAAATTGCGTGCATTGTTTGCAGCAACCTGGAGAAAGCTGGCAATAACTTTCTCTATGGGTATGAAAGTAAGCTATGTTTAGAACTTGTGGTACGCGATCGACAAGATGCTGTCAGGTCCATTGAAGGACTCCAGAATTTTTTGAAAACAGCTTGTAAGAATTTACCTGTACATTTATTCATAAATCAACAAATTGAACGCCTTTTAAAGGATTTCTCACTTGTGATGAATCGTATGTCTATTTGCTTGAGCTATCTGCTTGCAGTTATAGGACGATAATTAGTACCTGAGCTGGTTAGTGTCGAAACAAGTTCAACTAACTATGAAATTGCGTAGCTTTGTTACAATCAAAATGAATGACAACGGCTAATCAAGTCTGGGGGACGCAAAAGGCTCGTTTGTACCAGTGCTGCGTGTTTCATAGCTGAAATCTGACTTCTCTGCCCGTAGCTTTTTTTGCACAACTGTCAAGCGGTGCTTCAGCCTATTGACAAACTGCACAACAATAAACGTATCTTCATTGTCCAAACTAGGCTCTACCGCCGCGTTTTCAGTGTCTGCTACTAAAAGGGCTTCGAGCATCCATATGGCAGTGCTATAGGAAGCCTGGCAACCATCGAGGTCTTTCATAGCTCCTTCACTTTCAGCAGCGTTACGGGATATTTCCGTTGCGCGATCAAATATGAGTTTATTTGAAGTAATATTAGACAGCTCAAGCTTTTGGGCTTTAGTAGCCTTGCTGTATATCTGAAGCTGCGCATGCTCTGCGCGTTCAAGAGAGTCGTTGAACATTTCACGAATAGCTTGGACAGTGCTGACAAGCTTTGGTGAAGCTAATGCCGAATCGTTACTATTCCACCAAAATGAGGCACTAGCCATTGCCTTAGACAAAAGTGAAAGAGTTTTCGCATATAGTACAACCGCCTCTTGAGCTACCAATACTAAAGATTCTGGTAAAAGGGTTTCACCACTCTCGGAAGGTATCAACTGGGAAAATTTAACGTTCGCAAAAACACCAATGGCCGTTGCCTGAATGGTCAAATCTTGAAGAGTTTTTAAGACATGTGGTTTATCGTAGAAGTCCGAGGACGTCAACGGAACAAATGATCTAGGGACTGTTGAAGTTGGGCTATCAAGCCTGCTGGGACCTTGACCAAAAAGCCGGTCCGATGCCATGCTGAGTGCTCGCGTCAGAGCGTTTGTGGGAGAGGAGCCGTGATGAATAGACTCACGCCGCTCGGTAGTAAGAGAATTCTTTCTTCGCGTAGGAAGCTGCCGAAGGTGGTGGCCCTTTGAGAAATCATCTGCTAGCGTATTGATTTCCACAGCCCGCCTTTCAACAACAACGTAGTCCGACTCCAAGACAATAGAATTTGGTTTAATAAGCTTCGAACTTTCGGTTTTAGGTGCAAGAATTTTTGTAGGAATGGAAAATGATTGTATGGATTGTTGAGTAACAGGTAACTCAGAGCCGGGTTTGTCTAATGTAACTATAATAGGAGCATTTGCATTGATGGATAAAGTGTAAGAAGAATTGTTGGGCTCCAAAAGTTGTATAGGTTGAGATGGTTCCACGCGAGGGTCCCCGAATTGTAGATAATCAGAAATGAATGAGTATTCGTCATGAACAGATTGATCGAGAGGGGTGTTGTGAGTTTTTATGTCGTCAAGAATAATGGGGTCTTTGAAAAATTCAATGAAGCCAATACGCTCAGTCGGGTTCTTCTTGAGCAAAGAAAGTATGAGGCGACGGAAGCCGCTGGATATTGACAAAGATGCAGGAAACTTAATGTTGTCATTAGTCTTTTCCACGAGAGCGAGAAGCTCAACATGATTACTTGCTCTGAAAGGAGGCCTACCGGTAATCATTTCGTAGAAAACAGCACCAACGGACCAAAGATCGGCTTTAGCATTGTATTTTTCGTATCGCAAGATTTCTGGAGCCATGTAAAGTGGAGAGCCGCACAAGGTTTCTGCTAATGAGCTGTTTGGTAGAAGTCGGGCAAATCCAAAATCTGCAAGTTTAAGAACAGGAAGTTCCCATGAGCCCTTGAAGCCATGCTCGCAAGCAGCTGTTTCAGATGCTGCTGGAGGGCAAAGAAGTAAGTTTTGTGGTTTTATATCGCGGTGGACGAGGTGGCGATCTCTCAAAAATTCAAGAGCACTAGAAAGCTGTTTAAGAAAGTGCCGTGCAAGATCCTGATGGAGACCATTACCACTGGTGCTAGGGTACCTTTCAAACATGGAAGCAACAAGAGGCAAAGACTTTGAAATCTCGTGCCGCTTGCGAAAAAAAAATGACAGGTCGCCTAACGAGCAATATTCCATAATGAGAAAGAAATGATGCGAAGTCTGGTGACAATCTATGAGGCGAACGATGTGAGGGTGAACCATAGGCTTGAGAATGGAGATTTCAGCTTGAAGATTTGCTTGAAGTTTTTTGTTCAGCTTTGCTCGCTGGACGGCTTTGATGGCGACGACAGATCTAGAAGCAACATGTTTGCCTCTGTAGACTTCAGCAAAGGATCCTTTGCCTATTCGGGAGCCAAGGCTATAACCACCAATGAGGGCAGTAGGTGAGTGAGAAGAATGTGTGTGCGCCATATAAATATGATACAAATACAAAATGGTTGAAATTTGAATGAGAAAAAATAACGGGAAGAAGAGAAGGTCAAATCACAAATTCGAAGAGTGTGCCTTGATCACAAATTGGATTAGAACTTGATAGAATCATAATTATCTGATCGGTTATTAGTGATGAGATCTGATAAAGCTTAAAGGGAGCGATTAGTCAAATTGTCTTTATCAGATCAAGATCAAAATAGATAAGCAATTATTCTCTGCTATTCTATGCCTAAGTCATTTTTTTATGTTTCTCGAAACTTTGACGCTAGATATTACGACAATTATAAAGCAAAAAGGCTAAATCCCGCTACTTCTTTTGTCACCTTTCATTGCCTTTCATCACCTTTCATATACTCTTAGAGCCCGAATCTTGCTATAGGTTCTCGGTAGAAGGCAGCATTTATATACAAACCCAAACCCTATCCGCACGCAAAAAATTTTCTCTTTTTTCTGAATAAAAAATTTTATTTCAGTATTTTTCAATTCTTTTTTTTCCACATACTTTCATTTTCAAAAAGAACTAAAGAAAAGAACAAAATGGCCAAGTCAAGTAAAATATCTAAGGTTGACAAGAAGAAGTCTTCTGTCAAGGACGCCGGAAAGGTTGCCAAGGCAGCTCCTTCAAAGAAGGTAGACTCCAAGTCCAAGGCTGTCGCTGAGAAGCAGTTGAAGGCTGATCTGGCTTCAGACAAGAAGAGCTCATCTAAGAAGTCTAAGAAGGTTGAGTCTTCTTCCTCCTCTTCAGACTCAAGCTCCGATTCTTCTAGCTCCGATTCTTCTAGCTCCGATTCTTCAAGCTCTGACTCCTCTGACTCCGAATCTGATCTCGAGTCTGAGGTAGAAGAACCCAAGAAGGTTGCCAAGAAGGACACTAAGAAGGAGGCCAAGAAGGATACTAAGAAAGAGGCTAAGAAAGAGGTTAAGAAGGCCGAGTCTTCTTCCGATTCTGATAGCTCTTCTGACAGCTCGTCTGACTCCGATTCCGACTCTGAAATGAAGGACGTCGAGGAAAAGAAGGGCTCTTCTTCTGATTCTTCTTCTTCTTCTTCTGACTCTGATTCCGACTCTGAAGAAGAAGAACCTAAAAAGGCTGCTAAGGAAGAGGAGAATGCCAAGAAGGAGTCGTCAGACTCTTCTGATTCTTCCGATTCCTCTGATTCTTCTGATTCCGAGTCTGAGACTGATGATGAGAAGTCCAAGAAGCGAAAGAACGAAGAGG
>JAJMAH010000185.1:0-31348 GCA_030564925.1 Geotrichum aggregatum
CTTGAAACAGTATTCTTCCATCGTTTGGAGGTTGCTCGGTCGCGCCACTTATGGGTTGAGCATGCACAATATTGGTGTCGTAAGGATCCCCCGGGTCCAAAGGATCCAAAAACACGTCCTCATTTTGTGTGGCAGCACTGCCTCCGCTGTCGTGTTCGTCGTTGCCCTGGACCATTCTGGTGGTGGTGCGAAAAATTTTCCATAAATGACTCCTTTATACCAGGCACTGACATCCAATTCTCCAAAGTTGGGGTCGATGTCTTTGATCCACTCGCTGGCCTTGTCTGCTACCTCACGTTTAGTGACGAAGAACTTGATGTGTCCTGACTTAGTGCGGACCCCATACTGCAAAGTCTCAACTTAAAAACGTAAGTCTTAATTGAAAGTGCCAAGCAATACTCAAGTAGAAACTAGATTCTATCAATTTCAAGAAATGCTTCGTTAGCTCAGTCGGTAGAGCGTCAGTCTCATATAATTGAAGTAAGTGACTTCAGCAATCTGAAGGTCGAGAGTTCGAGCCTCCCACGAAGCACTTTTTTATTTACAAGTCTTTTCGTGTGCCATAGATCCATAGACATGCATCAAGTGGTTTCTCATCTCCAAAGCATATCTCAGGATGTGTGAAAACTCAAAGCTTTAAGCTCTTAGGAACCCAAAAATACGTGATGCTGATATTTGTTGTTTACGTTTTGTTGTTTACTTTCCCATTTTGTCTAACACAAACAACACTTTCGTGCCTCTATGTCTCCGACACGCTTTAGCATCTATCAATATTTCTGTTTAACGACCTGTTGGCTCAGCTTCTACTTCTTACCTTAGAACATTCATTTCTTGTCTTATTTATCAATACCTGCAAACGCTGACAAGACTTCATGCCTTCTATCGCCTAAACTACACTGATCCAGCTTGAAATGGAACCTCAGACACCAAAAAAGCTCCGCAAGAACTCATCCAAGTATGGATTTGGAGATGCAGGTGGAGATATTGTTTCTTCTACACCATCCCAGAGACTTCGCCGTAATGTTGAACCTCTAGGCAACTATGTAAGATCTCTATGAACTGATTCAAGAATGATGCTAACAAGACAGAAATTGGGCGATTGCATTGGTAAAGGAGGCTATGCTTCTGTATACCGGGCAATAAATGTAGGAACAGGCGAAACTGTTGCTATTAAGCAGATAAAACTGGTGGATGTAGCGAAGTATGATCTTGAAACTATAATGATGGAGATTGATCTTCTCAAAAACCTGCAGCATCCAAACATCGTGAAATACCACGGATTTGTCAAAACCTCTGATACTCTCAGTATTATCCTAGAGTGAGTTGAACACACTGCTATATCTATGATCCTAACAAGAGTAGATACTGTGAAAATGGTTCGCTTTCTCACATGTGTAAAAAGTTTGGAAAATTTCCTGAAAATCTGGCGGCACTCTACATTTCACAGGTGCTAAAAGGCCTTGAGTTCTTACACGAGCAGGGTACTATACACAGAGACATCAAAGGTGCCAATATTCTTACTACAAAAGATGGCCTTGCAAAGCTCGCCGATTTTGGAGTAGCGACAAAAGTTACCAAGCTAGAAGACAATCCCTCTGTCGTAGGCACCCCAAACTGGATGGCGCCTGAAGTTATTGAACTGAACGGAGCTACTACTGCTTCTGACATCTGGAGCTTGGGATGTACCGTTATTGAACTCCTTACAGGAAACCCGCCGTATCATCGTCTTGGCCAGATGCAAGCATTGTTTGCAATCGTAAACAACGACCACCCTCCTATTCCGGATGGAATCTCCCCGGTAGTGCAAGACTTTCTAATTCAGTGTTTTCAAAAAGATCACAACCTGAGAGTAACTGCTAAGAAATTGCTAAAACACGCTTGGATTACTGGCAACAAAAAGGCGACTGAGGCTGCCATATATACGCCTACACGATACGACGAGGCTGTCAAGACAGTACAGAAATGGAACCAAGCTATCACAACACGAGACGGCGCTTATTCAAGGAATCCAAAGAAAATGCAAGCAGAAAAGGTCAAGTGGACACCAATAAATGATCCTTTTGGTTCAAACAATGAGAAACACAACCGTACGGCTCGAGTTGAAAGTAACCCTTTTACTTCAGTGCGAAATTTCAGTGAAACCAGACAACTCGAGTTTCGCGGAATGATGCAGCGCAATAATTTACTCAAAGGGAAGCCCAAACCATCTGCTGAATCTTGGGACGAAGATTTTCGACAGGATGACCTACCTGAAAAGCTGACAGAGTATAGAGGAACAAGCCAGAAGTCTTTCGTAATATCTTCACCCTCCAGTACAGACTCCGACGAATTCGAAGGCAAAAGTGTCATCAAGCATGCCAAAAAAACTATAGGAAGTGCGAATAAGCTACGACAATGGCAAGAGAATAGTATTTTGAGCAAAAAGTCTCCATTTCGTGAAAATAGTCTTGACGATTTCTCCGATCTTATTGGAGAGCTTGATATCGCAAAACTTCCTGACAGTGCAAAAAAACCCCAACTTACTGCTCCATCTCGATACCACCCCTCAGAGCTGTCTGGAATCTTTCGACGTATAACTAGCCCCGAAAATTCTAGGCCTCCAACATCCATTTCAAAAGAGATACAGCCATTTCCACGACAATCAAAAAATCCCTCTATATCATCACAAAGCGAATCTCCCAAAAAAGGAATTGCTCTCAACTCGTTTCAGGAGAGTGAAGAAGATTTCGACTATTCTGAAATGTTTAGGGACCAACCAAAGCTTGAATTAGAGGTCAAGAGAAAAAAGGGTCGAGAGTCTGCAGATGTGCATTTTGAGGATGATGAAAAAGATAGCGATGATCCTTTTGCCGAGTTTGAAGAAGAGTTCAGTGAGTCAAATATTGTGGAAAACGTTGCGCGTGAAAGGTTAGCTCATGCTCAGTCTCGCGTCGAGACTATCTTAGACAGTCTCAACAAAAACATGAAAGGAAGTTACTTGTTACACTATGTTGAAGAACTGCACGACCTTCTACACGAATTCCCTGTCGCAAGAAAGACCGTATTGAAGTGTCATGGACTTTTGCTTCTTCTTGAAGTTCTTGAATTACATGTTGATGACAAGGTTTTGGTTCCCGGGCTGCTGCAAATCCTTCTTCTCCTATTAGAAGACGATCACCAGAGCATTGAAAATTTTTGCTTGCTTGGTGGTATTACTTTAGTCACAAAACTGACGTATAAGAAATACGACAACGATATCCGTATGCAAGCCGCCATGATTGTGTCTCTACTATGTGATTCTGAAAAATATGGTCTTCCTATGCTTCTTGCATGTGGTGGACTTTACGTTTTGGCCGATTTCATTGAAGAAGACTGTGTTACTCAACCAGATTTCGTTTCGATTGGTATCAATGGAGTTTGGAGTGTGTTTGAACTTCAAGGATCGACTCCTCGCAATGACATTTGCCGAAAACTTTCAAAGCACGACATTCTTGACTCACTCTCTGTAGTCCTCAAAATCTTACTTTCAGAGAAGTCCTCCAGAAATCTTGTTTTGGTTGATCGCATTGTTTCCATTTTTGTTTACTTTTCGCAAACTGAAAGCTTCGTTAAAAATGCTGTCGCAAACAGAACCCTATTTCGCACCTTGTTTAAATGCTTTTCCAACCTTAATACACAGCATCAAGTTAGTGTTTTAAAATTCATCAAGAACATGTCGTTACTTCCCGAAATCCTTCCCGTTTTGCAAAACGCAAATGCAATAGACCATCTAACCGATGTGTTGTCTGGAGCAGCTAGGAAACCTGTTTTCAAAGATTATGCAAACCAGATTCTGCATACAATGTACAATCTTTGTCGACTATCCAAAGCGAGACAAGAAGAAGCCGCCCAAGCAGGGCTCATACCTGTACTTCAGGAGGCTGTGGCGGGAGATTTGCCTTTGAAAGAATTTGCCTTGCCAATTTTGTGTGATATGGCACATTCAGGTAGAATATGCCGTAAGGCTTTATGGCAAAACAACGGTCTAGACACGTATTTGGGATTGACTAGCGACCCTTATTGGCAGGTCAAAGCATATGAAGCTATTGCTTCATGGCTTCAGGAAGATTTTGCAAAAGTTGAAGACTTTCTTCTTAACGAAAGATGCTCTCGACAACTCTTGAATGGATTGGATGGTGCTAGAGGAACTTTCTTTGACGCCGTGCTTGAACCATTTCAAAGAATAATGCGATCAAGCCCAGCTCTTTGTGGGATTATATCTACTGCGCAACTGTTTCAATTGATTAAGACTCATCTGGATATTCCAAGGCCAATGCTACGCCTGAATCTGCTGAGACTACTACGAACTATTCTTGATTACTTTCCCGCAAAAACTTCGCTTGTTAGAGATACAGGACTCTATCGGATCATTCAATCCCTTTCCGAATCTGACGAAACAGTTCTTGTCAAAGAGCTCACAAAAGATCTGCTTAATTTTTCGATCTCTACTGAGGTCGATTCTGAAAGTCAACATGGATATCGATCTCCAAGTAAACGATCAGCACTAGAAGCAAACGACCAAGGGATTACACAAATGTCCTCTTTTTCAAGAACAGACAGCAAATATCTAAAATCTCCAAATGTCTCAGCTAGATCATCTCTTTCGAGGTCGCCAAGTCTTGCCAGGTCTGCGACTCCACGCTGGAAGTCAAATCATCTTGATATGTCACAAGTTCAAATGTCTGCTCCAAATCACGCTATGAAGCCACCACAATCACCAACTAGAAGAACGAAGCATTTGTCGCATGCTAGTCTGTCTATACCCCCAAACGGTACTCTAAACTCAGACGGATCTATAACAAGTGGACCCCCAAGCAGGAGACTGAGTTATAGCCGTACATCACAACAGTCCAGCCCCAAAAAACTTGAAGAACCGTTCAACATGTCGAAATCACAACATTATTTAAGCTCGGAAATAGGTAGCATGATAGCAGAGCATAGAGCTCCGAGCCCAAGTCGGAGCCCGTCAAGAAGAGAAGGCCACAGACACAAGGATCCTTTTCTTCTTTCTGATAAATCACGTCACTTGTCATCGCTATCAAGACACCGAGAAACTAGTGACAACTCTCAAGGAAGCGGCGATTTTGATGCACAGTCTTAAGCCAGCATAGAGACACCTTCCGTCGAGCTAGCTCAATCCTCAGGAAATTATTTATTACATCCAGTCTATTACTTTATTTGTCTTCTTTAGCATCTCATTTAGATTAATTATGAAAATTGCATGCACGAACAATAATAAAAAAATCTCAATCTTGCAGTCCCAAGTCTTCAAAGTCCTCTAAAAGCTCATCCAAGCTGACTTGAGGAGCGGCAACATCAACTGGTTCTTCTTCTTCTTCTTCTTCGACAACATCCATCTCATGATCAGCAACGGGCTCGACAGGTTGAACGGGCTTCTTATATAAATTGACGGTTGTTCGCAAATCCTGATCCTCTTCCAGTTGTTGAAGAAACATTTCATAGTCTTGCTCAACACGAGCAAGGTCGTTGGAAGTTGTTCGCTTGTCGTCCTCAATGTTGTGTTCTTTAGCCATACGCTTGAGCTTCCAATTACGACCGCGATTCTTTCGCTTGCGAGGATATGATTTCTTCACTAGTACAACGTCAGGTTGTTGACCTGCGGGAAGATTGTCCCAGTCTTCGTTGTTGAAATTTGAGTTTTGTAAGTAATATCCCCAAGCAGTATCACCAGGTTTCAGAATACCACCAAGATGCGTCCTTAGAAGATGGGTTTTGCTATTCTGATGCAGATCTGATAGTCTGGCCACTTGAACGTCAGCCAATGCAAGCCTTCCGCGCATAGGTCCCAAAGGTTCAATGTGTATGACAAAGAATTCAACCATTTGAGAAGCATTGGAAAGCGAGTTAAATGGCGACCTCCAATATATTGCAGCAGAAATATCGGCTGTTTCAAGGGTATTAGGATCTAAGAATTGGATGTTGTTTGTAATCTTGGAGCAGAGAACGACTTGACTGATGTTGCTAAGAGAGTGGGCAATGCTTCGAGGTAAGACAACCAAGTCATCTCTGCAGACAGGGACGATCTCGACTGAGTAGGAAAACTTATAACTCTTGACAGCGGTATGTGTGTCCATAGAAATGAGTTCTTCAGATCGCTTATACTTGACAGGGGCAACAGTTGACAAGAAATCGATCATTTTCAGAGCGTGGTTTCGCTGGTTGTAATAGAAATCAAGACCATCTCTGTTCTCCTTGATTGAAATAGTGTCCAGATGGGCATTGTGCTTCAAGATAAGTTGTTCCAAGTATAAAAAGGTACGCTTGTGGGGAACCTTTTGACGAATTTGCACATTAGCACGCCAAGTGTTGACAGTAAAAGATTTGGCACAGTCAGCACATTGAGTTGCAACTACAACGTACTCAACTTCAAAACTTTGCTGGATCAACGTATTGTGAATCGCCTCACCTTGAACGGTGAGTTTGATCTTAATTCTTCTAGAATGCGGCTCAGTCCAGATGAATTTGGCGTCTACCAATCTGACCTTTCCCAGCCCTTTGAGTCTTCTCAGACATAGAGCCAAGAGCTCTCTGCTTTCTGGTTGTGCGGCAATCCACTGTTGAGGGGGTTGAAGAAACCGATCGCAGTTTCGGCAAAATGTAACAGAGGCCTCTCTTGGAATTTCAGTGGTAATATCGCAAGTCATCTTGATACAGTCTGTACACATGACAGTTCCCTGAGTACCATCCATGGGCCTTCCACAGTTGCAACATAACACTGTACAAGCAGTCTGAGGCATCAGGATTCCACCAGTCTGGCCGCTAGGGACCATTTGGTTGATCTGATATTGATGAGGATCATTAAATGCCATATTGATGTGCCTTTTGAAAAAGGATTCAGATAGTGCTCGAGCTTAGCTTCGTCGACTCTTCAATTACCTGACGAAATATCAGAAAAATTTGAGAGGAAGTAAGTACTAATAATGAGTTCTCCCAGGAAAGATGGGAAAATTTTGTAAATTGAAATTTTTGTTCATTAGATAATTATTTTTCATCCCAACGCATCACATGATATTACCCTACCTAGTGATTGTCAAAATGTAGGTAGCCTCGCACCACCACCATTGTATAAGGGCAAGGGCTGATCTCGCGACTAGGAAATAATTTTGGCGCAACATTTGTCGATACTCACTTTTCTCTTCCTCGCTACACAAACCCGCCTAGCTACGTACAGACCATCAACTTCATCCAAGTTCAAGCCTCTAAAGCTTGGTATGACGATTGATAACTAGCTGCCACAAGCTCATCTTGCTCACGCTTTCTTCATCACAAGTAAGTACACCAAACTCTTCTCGATCTATTGATTGCACCGCACGTTCGTGACGATTCTATCAGTCAGTTGAAACACGATTCGTGAGTATTTGAGTGATTCCAATATCATTTCTATCAGAGATATCCTCAATTTTGCTCGATGCTCGCTTCTTTTGAATATTATTGACTTTACTCGATAAATCAAAAACCTAGGATGCTCCTTTCCTACTGACCCGTCTAACCGTCTACCACTTAGCTATTGCCGTACCTCGCTATCAGCTTTAATCGCGGCTCTCTCAATCAAGCTGGAATTGCAAGCATCCCTTCTACCAGAGGCGTATCGGGGATTCAAATACTCAATAACTTTCGTATTGATTAGCTTTTTGCGAAGCACATTGATCTAAACCCAACCATCTATTCAGGTACACCATACCTTACTGATTGGCTCATCTATCCAGTCAGAAGTAGTACAACACTCTCCGTTATTCGCAAATATAGTGTCAGTTTCCCGCGGTTCCAACCTCTACCAATCACTTTCGTCCAGTAATTCGAATTCGTCTTCTCGACATACGAATTCGCATCAAACTGTAGTGTCATCCGGTTCCCGGCAGTTGACGACTTCTAGCTCTTACCACGCGCCTAAGGGCGTTGGAGGTGGTGCCAATCACGGCCCATCAAACTCTACTATATCATCTGAACTCTCAAAGATTGTTGTCGCTCAATTAGCTGTTCTTGTTACTACTATTCGAGAAGATAACTGGGATTCAACCGTTAAACAAATTCGTCAGGTATGAATGATTCTATATAAGAAATTTGAGTTCAACCTAACCACTACTTTAGCTTTGTGAGCAAAACGGACCTGAAGTTTACTTGAGATATTTCAAAAGACTTGTGTCTACTTGCTATTCAGTAATATATTCACCCCCTCAGCCTACTAGCAACAGACAGGATAGCCAGACATCAGCTCTTCGACTTTTAAAAGAGGAGCTTATCGCTGTTTCATCTGATCCATTTCTCTCATCTCGTTTTTCTGATTCAGTTACGTGTGACGTTGAAGTCCTTCGTAACTCAGATCTTCGCCCGTTACTTGAGTACTTCGAATTAGACTCATTTCAAAAATCAACGCTTTGCTTGGCTGTCAAAAACAAATCTCCTATTGCCAAGTACTGTTCAGAAGGTAAGTCCGTCAGCTTTCTCTTTGCTTGCTAGTGACTAATATTTCTCATAGCGCAAGAAATTCTGAAAACAGAATTTACCAAGTTATTGAATCTTATAAGGGACGACTCTATCGACAAACGTCAGGCTACTCCAGAGAGGCTATCTTTCATCTATCAAGAGTTCTGTACCAAACCCACTGGGCAGTTTCAACCTTCTGACACATCAGATCTTCTCGTGGCTATCGTTAACCGCATAGGGCACATCAATCTAACTCCGGAACTTGAAACCGCCTACAACGAAATGAATAATTCACAAGGCGGTCAAATGAGTCCTCTCACGGAACTCATTAAAAATCATTTCGCGAAAAATCCGAGCGCTAATGATCTCTCTCCTTTTATTTCCAAGCTGTCCCCTCCCGTATCCAACCATGATCTTGCTGAATCTATCAAACTCCTTTCGCATAATCCAAAATGGGATGGTGAATCACTTGGATTTGCTCTCAAGAACGCTGATCTTCCCAAAATCAACTGGGAAGAGGTCCTAAATCTGATCGAGGTCGATACCCTAATCAACGACAACACCCTTTCTCTAGATATTGGTGACACTGCTGCCTTGACGAACATTCTGAAGCTTCTCGCTAATGCTGGTAAAGGTCTCGTTCTGAAGTTTTTCTCTAAAAAGTGGGCAAATCCAGAACTCAAAGCAGATTTTCTAAACTCTTGCGTGTATCTCAGTCCTGAAAGTTTCGACTTGAGGAAACATGATATTGCCCAAGTTGTTGACATGCGCGAATATACGAACGCTCCCCCTCAGGTCCAGGCCGTGGCAAACTCACTGATTTATCAACCTCTCAATTTTACTCTAATAATCCAGCAGTCTTTAGAATCCCTATTGCAGAACGATTCCCAACTTGCAAGTGCCACGGCGTTTTTGGATATGCATGCAAAAACCGTGCCTGAACTATTTTTCTTGACATGTATCACTATGAAAAAACCTTGGCCTGATCTTCTTGAGAGAGTTGTCTATAATTTCTTTGAACTTTTCTTGTTGGGTCATGCATCGAGCTCTTTAGTATTCTATCGTTTAGCTGCTCTTGACAGAGAATTCCTTATCAATGCTCTGCTCCAATCTTTTACCCGTGACCCCAGGCTAATCAACCGCATATTTCTGGTTGCACAAGAAGCAAATATTTTGAAAGATCTTCTAGACTCTAAACAATACTCATTTGGACTTGAAATCGCCGCGCTTGCAGATAAGCAGGATCTACTATTGTTTGGTACTTATTTGAAGGAAAACTCTCGATACAAAGGTGCAGAGTTTGTGAGGGCTCTGTTGACATTCATAGAACTCAAAGCAACTCTCGAGTACACCCAAAACCAAACTGCAAACGCGGCCCCTGGGCTCAATTTGAGATCGGTGGCTGCTGCTCTCCAATTATTGAATGCTGTTGATATTCCGCCAGACAGGGCTGAACAATACAAGGGTATCCAAATCCAGTGCTTGCAATCTTACCCTAGACTCATCAATTATGGGCAAGGCTACGATTTCGCTATCCTTTCACTGACTGGCTCAAACTCTTTTTCGCCTGAGGTAGAACGGGAAATGAAGCTTTACTACCAACAAATGTATGAACAGCAAATTGAAATTCGTGACATTATAACCATGCTTCAAAGACTAAAGCAATCCTCCGATCCTCATCATCAAGATGTTTTTGCATGCATGGTTCATTCGTTGTTTGATGAGTATCGGTTTTTCCCTGAGTACCCATTGAATGCTCTTGCCACGACGGCTGTTCTTTTTGGATCATTAGTATATTTCCAATTAATTGACGGCATGCCTTTGTCTGTCGCTCTTCGGTTTATTTTGGATTCATTACGACAACCTGTGGAGTCTAATATGTTTAAATTTGGATTGCAAGCTCTTTACGAATTCCGAGAGCGCTTGCCTGAATTCCCAAAATACTGCCATATTTTGCTGGAAATCCCCGGAATGGCTTCGCATTCGCATTTCTACCAACAGATAAATGAAATTGTTGGCGGCCCCGAAAACGCGCAAAACTCAATTGTGTTCACTTCGATCAATGCTGATGTCACTGTCCCTGAAGAATCTCTTCAGGAGGACCCCAAAGAAGCCATCCGCGATAAAGTTCTTTTTATTGTCAACAATATTGCGCAAAACAATCTTCAAAACAAAACTAAAGAGCTTCTCGGCATCTTGGAAGAAAAGTACTACAGGTGGTTTGCTGCTTATATCGTTGGACAGCGTGCAAAACTTGAACCCAATTACCACACCCTTTACATCAATATGCTTGAAATTATTGGCAGCAAAAACTTGGAGCTCAATTTCATCAAGGTGACATACTTCCAGATTGTGAAGCTCATCAACGCTCCTGATACAGCAAGCGCACCTGAAAAACGCAATTTGCTGAAGAACCTTGGACAATGGCTCGGGAGCTTGCTCTTGGCTCGTAACCGCCCTATCCTTCACAAAAATATTGCTTTCAAGAAGCTGCTTTGTGAAGGTTTTGATAACAACAGCCTTGCTTCTGTACTTCCTTTTGTCTGCAAGATTCTTGAGAAATCAATCGAATCTACAGTATTTTTAGCTCCAAATCCTTGGTTGATGGGAATATTGAAGGTTTTAGCTGAATTGTATCAGTTTGCCGATCTGAAATTGAATATGAAGTTTGAGATTGAAGTTCTTTGTAATACGCTCAAAGTCATTTTAGAGGATATCGAGCCCTCTGTCATTTTGCGGAACCACTTAGCCCAAGACGATATTGATGGTCAATCGTTTGGTCTCAATAGGGAATTGCGTAACATGACTCTTGAAGAACAGCCCGACAACGCCAGCTCACTCTTGAGCATTGATGCAGCAACAAACAACGGAACTGCAGCACAGCAGGCCATATCATCCCATCAAGATCATGTTCAGCAAGCACAACAATTCTCACAATCTCAAATCGTACAAGCTAATCAAATTACTGGCCCCGGTGTATCAGGACCCACGTCTATTCAATTCAACGAGACAGCTTACATTGAGCTGGTTAATCATCTCCAGCTAGTTGGTGGTTCTGTTTTCGTTGTTCACCCTGCTTTGAAGCGGCCCTTTGCTATAGCCATTGAAAAGACATTGCAAGAGCTGATGCAGCCCTCGGTAGAGCGAGCAGTCACTATCGCGAGCATCTCAACTAGCTCGCTTGTTCTTAAAGACTTCGCCCTTGAGCCCGATGTACAGAAGCTCCGACTTGCTGCTCACAATACCGTGAAACACATGGCTGCTGCAATTGCTCTTGCCTCTGCTAAAGACATGCTACGTGATTCGCTGGCCTCTAACCTTCGTACGGTCCTCATCAGTCAAGGATATACTGACGCAACTCTACCCTCGGACCAAATTGCTATAGCAATCAGTGATAACACTGACATCATTTGTTCTATCATTGAGCGCGCTGCGATAGACCATTCACTTATTCAGATTGAGGAGGTCCTCCAGCCCGCTTATTCAAATCGGAAGCGATATGCAGAGTCAGGGTCCAGTCAGCCTTACGCAGAGTCTGTCTCAAATTATGCTCTACAGCTCCCACAACCTTTCAGATTGGAGTTTGGTGGCTTGAGTCGTCAGCAATTTGCAATTTATGAAGAATTCGGTAAAGTTCAGAGCACAGTTGAAGGCAGTGCTCTAAGCGAAAGCCAACATGAGGCGCAATCGACTCAAACTCAACCATTCAGCCAACTTCCTCAGGTGCAGCCATCTGCGGAGAGCCAAGCTCTTTTGGAAAATGGTCTCAATATCTCAGACCAGCGAGCAACTCAGATTTTGGAGCAAGCACTTTTGCAAATTCAAAATGCTATTGAGGGCCTCCAAAAGGCTGCTGAGAAATCTCCAGAACACTCAATTATAAGTCTTCCACCGGATCATGAAATAAGATTTTTGACTGCACAAATTCTTGATGCAGCCGACAAGCACGTTCTTCGGGAGCAACTGATTGCGCGAACAGCCCAGATTACGATAACTCTTGTTTTTGCTTCTGACAATGAGTTTGTGCGAGATGTTTTGAGTGTTCTCTTAGAGCAGCTGTGTTCTTTGTCGAGCAATGCTAACAAAGAAATCACCTTTTGGCTTCTTTTTTCCGAGGACGAGCGCAAATTCAATGTCCCTGTTATGCTATCTATTCTGAAGTCTGGCCTTATCACAAGCTCTGACCTTGACGTCAGTCTTGCAAAGCAAGTCAAGGCTAATGTTAGCTCCGTCGTGCCTTTCTCGGTGGAGTTGATCACTGAGGCTGTTCTTGGCCCTTCTCCATACTCTCTACGTTCTGACTTTGCTTCTACGATTGAGGCACTTGGAGCAATTGAAGATGGGGAGGAGCGTACCAACTGTGTTGCCAAGCTAATAACGTCTCTTGAAACCAGCAAACAAGCTCCTGAACTTACTTCAGGAACGCAAACTTTAGCAGAACAACTAAACTACATATTCGCTGAGTGGGTACGTCTAACGCGCCACCCTGCGAGAACCGAAAGACAGTTTACGAGCTTTGTGTATCAACTGTCCAATCATGAGATCCTAACGAACGCTGAATACGCAACTGCGTTTGTCAGAATTTCGCTTGAGTTTTCATTGAAATACTACAATCATGAAGGATCTGAAGGAACTCATTTGACTTCGGAAGAGTCATTCACTGCACTAGATGCTCTTGCCAAGTTTTTGAGCTCTGTCATTGTTTCGTCCAGAAAAGGTGGAATCAAAACACGCCTTGCTTATATTCGTCGTCTTTTAACGGTGATATCACTGGTTTTAACTGACCAGCATGAGAAACAGGGAGAAAAATTCAATGGGCAGCCTTATTTCAGATTCTTTTCAAGCTTCTTTTACGAAATCAACGAGCTAGAAACAGAAGATTCCAGATTTTGCAACGAGCTTTACATACTTCTGGCTGAGATCCTCAAAACTTTGCAACCTTTTGCTTTGCCTGGGTTTTCCTTCTCCTGGATGTCTTTGATCTCTCACCGCTACTATCTTCCGAAGCTTTTGGAGCTACCTGACAAAAGAGGTTGGCCTCACATCATTGATTTTCTTTGCGAGATCCTTGATTTTGAGGGCACATATGTACAAGGAAAAGAATTCCCCAAGGCGATATCAGCAATGTATCAAGGAACGTCTCGAATATTTTTGGCACTACTTCACGACTGCCCTCAACTGTTTATTGAGTATCATTACGTTTTGTGTAAACACATTCCGTCCAGCTTTGTTCAAATTCGCAATTTGGTTTTGAGTGCATTCCCTGAAAAAATGGAGCTCCCTGATCCTCTCACTCAAGGGCTAAAAGTCGACCGTCTCCCCGAAATCAAAGACTCGCCCGTATACGCTGTTGACCCCTCTTCAGATTTACAGGCACTGGGAATGAAAAGGCTTGTAGATGCTTATGTTGCATCTCCATCTTACGTGCTGCTCAAAGGAATTGCCAGTGGATTCAAGCTTCCCAAGCCGAAAAAAGAATCTGGGCTTGGATTTGACGCTACTTCCTACGATGCGGCCGCATTCAACACATTTGTATTCTACGTTGGAATTCAAGCAGTATCTTCTGACAGGCCTAATACCAAGGGCAGTAATTCCAGTGCGGAAGTCCTGGAGGAAGAGTCTTCAACTCAATTCAATAGAGACTCTCCTTATCTTGTTTTGCTCAGCAACTTGCTTCTTGAGTTGAGCGTGGAGGGTACATACTTTTTGTGTGAAGCTATGGCTAATCAGCTACGCTATCCCAATAGGCATACCCACTTTTTCAGCTGCGTCATTTTGTCGTTGTTTGGAAATTATGGTACAAGCACTCTTGGGTCGAAGAAAATTGACATTCGCCATTTAATTACGCGAGTGCTGCTGGAACGCATAATCTGCAATCGGCCGCACCCATGGGGCCTGATGATCACTTTCACAGAGCTACTGAAAAACTCCAATTACAAGTTCTGGGACCTCCCTTTCACTAAGAGCACGCCTGAAATTGAGCGTATGTTTGGATCCTTGTATGAACACATAAGTAACGGATCCAACAGCAATAATCGAAACGAGAACCCGACTTCTCCCAGCCCCAAACCCATCTAAGAGCGAAGCTTCTCTCACATTCATGAGTAACGCCTATAACTATAAACGAGTATAGAAAGAGATTTTTCGTAAATAATTCTACAATGCATGCTATTATAAAACACTCAATTTAGGGAAATTTCGACTGATAATAAAAATCAATATGCACGAACTAACGTGGTGCTGTTACAGGTAATTGTTCCTCAGATGGGTAATTGGCATGATGTAGCCTAATATAGGATGGCAAAAGCTTTTTTGTAGATACGGAGGATGCATCCTGATTAAAGTCAGGACCCAAATTCTATGCAGCACCTGTGTACCTCAATAAGTGGGCCAATGACAATTCCAGCATTTAGTCACTTTTCATAAGATTTGAGTCTTGATGCCATGAACTCCAAGTAATGTGCAAGTAGCCATTCATCTGCTCATTTCGTCGAACATCTCGATGTCAAAGCGCTGTCGTTAGTTAGGTTAAGTTTGATCTATGCCTCAGCTAAACAATGAGTGCACTAAAATATGGGATTGCTTTATGAAATTAAATATATCCAAAATGATATTCAAGTAGAGCCTAGCGTTTTGAAAACCAAGTTCCTAGTTTAGTCCCTATACTTGTCCATGAATTCCTTGTGGAATCTGGCCAGGTCGGCAGCATACTCGTCACCAGGAGCCAAGAATGTGGTTCTGAAATGAAAAGTTCCTTCCTCCTGTCCAAATCCGGAACCGGGAATCACACAAATACCAGTCTGTTCCAAGAGCTGGAGGCAGTAAAATTCGTCAGGAACCTCTCCAAGGGCTTTGGCAGCGTCAATTGCCTTTTGAGGGATTGTGATTCTTGGAAACAGATACATAGAGCCCTGTGGCTCTTGTATCTCAACACCCTCCAAAACTCGCATAGCCTGGTAAAGAACGTTTGCTCTGTGTTTGAGAGTGTTGAAGATTCCATTGTATTCGGAGATGAAAGTCTCGTAAGACTCCCCACCCGGAGAAGGCGGGTGGACCATAAGCTCTGTAAGGACCTGGCCAGTTACGACTGGGCATAGAGAGATGGAGGCTAGCTTGTAAATGTGGTCCTCAACCTCAGCGTCAAAGCCGGTGAGTTCCATGTAGCCACCACGCTGGCCACACTCACCAATCATACCCTTCGAAGTTGAATGGATGGATGCGAGGTGGACATGATCATACTTGCCGCCAGGGTTTTCTGCTTGCAGCTGGCGGAGGACCTTTTTAAAAGAAACAAATTCACCGATAAACACGTTTGCCTGGTAAACCTCGTCAGCAATAATGACAAGGTGGTTATCAGCAGAGACATCAATAATATCACGGATGTTTTGCTCCGACAGAACTGCACCAGTGGGGTTACCAGGGTTGATAACGACAATAGACTTGAGCTCTATGTTTTGTTCTTGAGCAGCAGCTACAATCTCTCTGACTTCATCGACATTGGTAGCCCATCCCTTCTTCTCATCTAAGTGGTACTGGATGGCGGAAGAATTCACGAGGGTAAGAGTAGCGGAATAAAGAGGATATTGAGGGATAGGGATCAGGAAGCCAGATGTAGGTCCTGTAGATAAGGAATTGAGGAGCTGAGTAACACCATTTGAGGCACCTGCACAGAGATAAATACGCTCGGGGTCTGCTGGGAACCCATCTCTGGCCTCAATGAACTTGGCAATGGATTTTCTGACAAAGGGGATTCCCTTGGAATGAGAGTAAGCTCCCACTGATCCAATTTCGCCAATCAACTCTTGCGCACGTTCAATTGCATCCTTTTTGAAAAGAAGACCAACATCAGGGTTGGTGATAAGAGCAGGGTATTGAACCAAAGCTAAAACTTGTCTGTAGAAAGTGATTGGACTCTGGTCAAGCTGTTGGGGGTTGCCAATGTTCGCATTGACGACCTGCTTGAAGGGCAGAGAATCAGGCTGAGTCTTGAGCTGATCTCTAAGCTCCTCCGCGCGGAGGGCGAGACGGCCTCTGACGGCATATTTGGCGTTAACAACGTTCTCGTTGAGCTTATCGACGGTGAGGCGAGGCATATTTGTGGAGGTGGAAGTAGAGAAGTTATGTTGTGAACTTCGATGTGAAGAGTTGCAGGAGCCGGCGAAGCTTTTAAGAGATCTCGAAACGGAAAGAGCCGGAAACAGCCGCAGAGGGGACGCAGTTACAGCGGTAAATCTCAACATGGGAATTCTTGAAACTGAAGGTAAAAAGAGTTAGTAACCGACAATGCTTTTGCATTCGGGTCCCCGATCTCAACTTTGGTGATCCGGGTATTCTGCCACTTACTGAGGGGCTCCGACCAATGGTGGTTGAATAGCGTTCTGGAATTGAGTGCGGAACAAAGCCGGGGGCGTAGGAAGGTTGATTTGCCTGGAAGCAAGTGTGATCGCGTCAAGGAAAGTGTGGGCAGGTGCAAACAAATGTGAAGAAGAGAAAGAAAGAAAAAGTTGGATAGAAAAAGGGTTTTGTATATGGGAAAAATGGAAAATGCAAAGCCATTCCTTCTTTACTCCGCTCAGTAGCCTTGAAGCCTTAAACCACCATATTGATTATACATGGCCTTTGAGACTTTCGAAATCATCGTCATGCTTTTTTCCGAAGCCGTGATTTCGCAGAATTTCAAAGTTTTAAGCGATTATTTTGGAGGTTTTGTTTTTTGTTTTAACCGCCAGAATTGTATCCATAGTAGTGCTGAAATATTTCATGCTTTCTATTTGATTGTTTACTGCATACTACAATACTCCAGGTACGCGTACGAAATATGGTTCCTCGAGGCCACTTAAAGCCGCTCTTGTCCAGTTCCTATTCCCTCCTAACACAGTTCTTTCAGCGCTTTCACCGTTCCTTCCACAATGGCAATGTGTTCGAGTTCATGCACCCTCTGCTCATAGGCTTCAACAGTCTCATCCTTTCTCAGTTCCAACTCCTTGATAAGTAGAGGTTCGCCCTCGTCTACTTCAAGAATGACTTTGTGGATCATGATACCGGCCTTCGTGATCTCCCCCTTTTGACCGGCTTCCCACGCTCGCTCAATCGCATGAATACCAGCAAAAGCTCCTGGAAGAGCCGGGTGCAGATTGATAATTGGGATGCCAGCCCTCTCCAGGGGTTCCAGAAACAAGGGCGACAGGATCAACATCCACCCGGCACAGACAATCAAGTCTGGTAGGCTGCCAGCTCCATCTTTCAGAATGTAACTGGCTAAATCTTCGTTGAACTGCTCTCGCGCCTTCTTGCGTCCTACCTTGTCTTCCTTAGGCACAGATCCGTAGTATGCCTTAGACCGGAGGCTGTGAACATGAGTTGCGATATTAGCTTTTGCAGCTCGTTCGAGACCAAATGCTGTGGGAGAAGATGATATGACTTTTGTAATTTGAGCACCGCCAAGATTCCCAGCGTTGGAGGCGTCAATGAGAGCCTGGAGGTTTGTGCCTGAACCAGAAATGAGCACAGTGATACGTTTTGGAGAGGCCGTGGAGGTCATTCTTACGAGGTTTAATTTGTTTGTGAGTTGAAATAAAATTTTGCTGAAGAAAACTAATAGTCATTGGGAGAGTCGTGCGCGCACTTGGGACTTGGGCGCTCGTATGTAGGCTTTTAGCTAAGCTACACAGATTTCAATGGACCTCGAGGCTGCTGAGACCTCTCGTGCTACCATGCGCATATAGGGACACATGGTCAATGCCTGACGTTGCTATACCGCCACTAAAGTACACATGCCAGCGTCCAGGAGCGTGTTTAGAACCACCAAATTTGACCTCACAATCAAGAACTGTGTGTTACTAAGCAACCTTTTATATTCAATTGCAACTTCACCGCAATTGTCCACCTCTCTTTTAAATTGACAGCGAACTGAACTTCCGGATTTTCACGCTTCAATCGTCGGCAAGAGAGTTCTGCTGCCAGAACTGTACTCGCGCTCAGGACATGCCTGGACTCCAATTGTTTTGCCTTTCCCCACTGTAGACGTCCGCCATGCATATTGATCCTTACTCATACGCCGCACCTTCTCGTGTCAGAGCCTTCGTGTGCCCTCTAGGGAATCTTAAACAGTCAACTTTTTCAATATATGCGCAGCGTCTGGCAAATGTCAATGAGGTCCGTTTAGTCGATATTACCCCAGATAGACGGCCTGATAGGTGTAAGTGTTTGCCATGACTTAGTGTTTGTTTACGCAAAGCTAACTGGGATCTAGCCATTTTCAGTCCCCAGGGCTACCCTAACGGCACAGTCGTCTACAGCATCTCGCAGTCTTGGTTAGAGGGCGACATGTATTCTCTTCACGATCTGGAGCCCTGGAGGCAAACATTGTGTGTAAGTGCATCTTTATTGATCCCTAATTTCTCCACAACTAACCCAATTTGATAGGTTTTCGGTCTCACCACGTTTAGCTATGAGACAGGAATAGATGCTTTGAAAGACAAGCTGCTTGTCCTCCGTAAAATGTACCCAGGCCCATTGGTATACAAGATTCTCGTGTTCGGTACCCCGACTGAAGATGCCCTCACAGGTACGAAAGATATCATCCCAATACTATCCTCAAAATTATCAACTGTAACTAGGGTAGGAACAGTAATGTGCGATATCACAACAGACCTTTTAGGTGAATTGGCAGTTTTCTACAAATCTCGGCAAATGAAATCTCTCAAATCTCCAGGCTTGAAAGAGTTGGATCAGCCCTCTCTAGGTGTATCTTATAATACCCTTTTCAAGCTTGTTTACCAAGCTGAGGCTAGCAGTGACCTCAGAATTGTCTCCGAAGGCTTTTCATCTTCTACGAGTAGACTGGGCTCAAGGTCGGGATCTATAAATTTAGGCTTGTCGGACAGATCCAAAACGAAACAAAAAGGAAGAGCTCTCAAGTATCAAGCGAACTTGTACCTTCTTTCAGGCCGCTGGCCAGACGCGTTACGTGACTTTAGCGAGGCTGCAACAATTTTGAAAACAGCTTTCGACCATTTGTGGTTTGCTTCGGCGCTCGAAGGTGTGGGAGTGTGTCTGGTTTTGCTCTCTTACCTTGAAGTCCCTATATCTATTCCTCATGTTGCTTTATCAGTAACCTCTCATCATCGTTCTATAGAGTCTCAGAGTGATACTGCTCTTATCGCCTCCAGCTCATCGAGTAATCACTCTGCATTGCCACCCCCTGTTCACGAATTCTTGCCTGAGCTGACTGATGCGTCGTTGAGGTTTTATGCGAGATTGCAAAACTCAGCAGAGGAAAGGGTTCCTCAAATTGTCTATTGCGAGTCTATATTGCGGATGGCTACACTTCTTGCAAGTATGCGACAAGCAGGCGGCTGGAATCCAGCGTCTCTAAGCGCCATTGTGCGAGGCACTCCGGTGATATACAATGTTACGCTCAAAAGTCCCTCGGTCACCTCTATCTCAGCCCTGTGTAACAAAGTGTACGCAACAGACCTCACAAACCTTCCTTTGTCGGTACAGGCTCAAGTTGCTTGTGGAATCGCATCAATCTACTCCAATATTGGGCTTGTTAGAAAACGGACTTTTGTTTTGCGAGATTTACTGGCAACTATATCTATCAAAATAAAAAATGGTAATAATAGCAACGACAAGCAAGCTGTTTCAGTTTTTCACGAGTCAGAAGGCGGAATAACTGCCCTACTGTATGCTCTTTCAAATGTTTATGGAGCTGGAAGCATAGCGTCAGTTGGATGTGGCTGGGAAGAACTGCGAATATCGTTTTTGAGGCTTTCCTTGAACCTATGTGAATTGCTTCTAGACTACGAAGGTGTTGTGCGTTTCGGTGATATTTTACTGTCGACATTGGCAGATGCTTTAACGGCGGATGAGCAAATGCATGTTTTGAAAACCCTTACGAGTGCAATAAGATCTGCACAGGAAAGAGGTCATTCTCACGTCTTGTCAACTTATTGGGACTCCAACCTTTTGAGGGACATTCGCATCGTTCCGACAAACACCTCCATAACTCCTCGAATAGGAAGTAAAGCGGTGCAAGCCAACTCAGACATATTTCTTCACAACCCTTATGCAGAAAAGCGTGCTGCGGCTGTTGACGCCCAGGCTCGTAGCGGAAACTCGCAGTCAAAAGATGAGCTTATAATGGTGCAGAATGAGCGCGCAGAGTTCACAGTAAAGCTGCAAAATCCGTTTTCATTTGAACTGAAGATTGTCGAGCTAAAGCTCCTCACTGAGAATGTGAAAGTAGAAGCCGTTACCCGAAACTTCTACATCGCTCCAAGTTCAATATACCAAGTCAATCTAACAGGCGTGCCTTTGAACGTTGGCACCTTAAAAATATCTGGATGCAGAATACAAGTGGCCCACTGCGAGACCCAAGACTTTTATCTGAAAACAACGCAGTCGTCGTTACGACAACCCGGAATTAAGCAAGTTGGTGTGAATGCTGGCAGTAAGAGCGTAGGAGAAGCGGCGCTAGATGCTCTGAAAAGGAGTGTGGATGTCAATGTCATCTCCGCACAACCAGTCATTGTTTTGAAGAGTTTGTCGCTGAACCAGGGCTGGATTATGCTTCTAGAGGGCGAGAGACAAGTGTTTACATTTACGCTTACCAATATCTCGGAAGTGGAAGCCAACTTTGTTTCGCTTCATTTTTCTGATGCAACTACCCAGCCGCTCAGACTGGCTCTCACGAATAAAGAATTGCCATTGAGTGAGATCCACGAGATTGAGTATTTCTTGTATAACCGAAAAGCATTGCAGTGGAAGAAGAGCGATCCGTCTGAAACGGGACGTGTGGCCCCACACAACTCAACGACTTATAGGATAGAGGTCCTCGGAAAACGTGGCATGACAGATGGGGTGATTCAAGTTGAATACAGCAACCGGCCAGAAATCCGTGATTCCACTAGCTCAGTACCGAC
The DNA here is from genome assembly GCA_030564925.1 of Geotrichum aggregatum. Taxonomy (NCBI): domain Eukaryota; kingdom Fungi; phylum Ascomycota; class Dipodascomycetes; order Dipodascales; family Dipodascaceae; genus Geotrichum; species Geotrichum aggregatum. The sequence continues at coordinate 21,390 of JAJMAH010000185.1, forward strand.
ATGGTCGCGTTTGTTATCAATTCCAATCAACGTGTCAGTCAATTCTAGTATAGAAACTGGCGGATGTGATATAATAGCACTACACAATGATCAGCGACTAGATAACAACGGTGATATCATTACCAACAAAAGCATTAGGAACCCTCACCGCGGTGCTTATACGGTATTGCAAAAAAACTTGAATGAGTTTGCGGATTATCTGTCAAAGCTCAAGGCCAGTAATCGGTTAAGTGATTACTGCGTGTTTGTTCTGGACTTGAAAAATTCATGGACTCGCCCAATTCAAGTAACTTTATGGTGCTTACAAAATCATGACATCAGTGTCTTATCAAGTGGACGTGACGGTAAGGGCGATAACAACGTTCCAGAAAAATATCAAATCACCACTCTCATAGATGCGGGCCGCACAGCACGGCTCTTAATACCGTTGAAAAGAGTTGCTCTTTCGGCAGAACAACTTGAGCGCCCAATCCCAAGTCTCGGAAACAGGCAGTTTATTGTTGATAACTCATCTACGCTTGAGCAGCAGAGGCTCACACGCAGTACATTCTGGTATAGGGAATCAGTTCTCAGTATGCTAGGTGGGACTTGGACAGAGGCCGACTCTTCAATTACTGACAAAGTTATCAATTTTGAAGCACAATCATCATCGAAATGTACACAACTAAGAAACGGTGCTCTAGAATTAAGAGGCATAAGGTTAACGCCGAAAATGATCAACGTCTTGAAAGTGGAAAGCGTCAAAATCACAACCTCAGCAATCATACAGAATCAACCATACAGTACTAGAAGTGAAAGTGGAACTACTGCCGGTGACTACGACGACGACGACGACGACGACGACGACGAAGATAGTGTCAATAAAAATCCAGCCACTTCATTTTTGACTGCCAAGGCTGAATATGACTTCATCACACTTTCTACTACAATCTCAAACAACACGGTTTCGTCTATATCTGGCATTTTACGCTTGATTCCTCTAGAGAGGTACACAGGATCTGGTAGCATTGGTGTCAGCGGTGGTGGAGAGTCTGATAGTTTGTCACAATTAGGTCTATCTACGTCGGGCGAACCATCATCAACAGCAGCAGGAATTTCTCCTCAGTGGCCAGATCTGAACAACAAGATCTTATTCAATGGAAACCTACAACGACCTATCTATGAAATCAAATCAGGCAAGAGCTTTACAATTGATATTGGGGTTGTATTTTTGAGCCGAGGCCAATATGAGTGGACTTGCATCTTTGAAGAAACAGGCACTTTAGCATCTCTGGATACTGCCCGAAAACAGCCTTTAGCTGGACAAGTCAGTATCAAGCAACACATTCAGCGAGATCCTTTCTACATTGAGGCTATATAGAATATAGGCTTTTGTTATAAAAAAAGAATAAAAAACAAAAAGTAAAGATAGATTTACAATAAGTTTTTAATGTGAATAATTGATTAATGTATAAAAATATTTCACATAATGGAACACCAAAGAAGAGATAGACTGAACATCCATTTACATCGCTTATAGTTTGTCGTAGTATTCCTCGTAACCAGGAACAACCTCCTTGAGACCTTGTCTCTTTCTCGTCTCAGTGACAATCTTACCAGGCTTGGAAGTAATATCCAAGGGGTCACCAGGCATGGTAGCCCAATGGTCAAATACCATCTGGGGGAAAGCCTGACCACCAGTAGCCTGTCTAAGCTGTCCGTTGAAACCGAAAGACTCGTTGACGGGAAGATGGGCCTTGACTGTGAAAAGAGGAGTACCAGGGCGCTGCTCTTCAGAAAGAACTTGACCACGCTTGGTGTTAAGAACAGAGTAAATACCACCAATGGCGCTCTCGGGACACTGAATCTCGACAAGGAAGACGGGTTCCTGGATACGGGGCTCAGCCAAAAGAGTAGCAGCGTAAGTGGCACGTCTCATGGTAGGAATGAGCTGACCGCCACCACGATGGATGGCATCAGGATGCAGAGTAACATCAAGAATGTTGATTCTGACGGAACGCATGTTCTCTCCGAAAATAGGACCCTCCTTGGTAGCCCACTGGAAGGCAGCAACAACGGAATCCTTGATTTCGGAAAGGTACTGGACGGCCTTCGTCTGGTCAACGACCAAGTTAGGACCTTGACCATCGGGACCGAAACACCAGATTTTTCTGGCCTCAGTTACATCCCAGCCAAACTCATCAGCCATCAGACGAGCACGGATCTTGAAATCGTCACGGGGAGAGATCTTACCAGACTCAATGGCAGCAGAGACCTCGTCATCGATAGGCTCAGCCTTGACGTAGATACGGTTATGCTTGTTGGGAGACTTGGAAAGAGCAGTCATGGAAGAAACACCCTCGACGGTCTCACGGTAGGCGACAACGGGAGGAGAGATTCTGAGAGGAACACCAGCGTGGTCCTCCTCAAGATCCTTCAAGCAAATTTCCAAATGCAACTCACCAGTACCAGCAACAATGTGTTCACCGGACTCGGACATGGTGCAAAGGACGCAAGGGTCAGACTTAGAAAGACGCTTGAGACCCTCGACAAGCTTGGGCAGATCGTTAGCGTTCTTGACCTCGACGGCAACCTGCACAACGGGGGAGACAGAGAACTTCATGACCTTAAGATTATGAGCAGTGTCACAAGTGGTAAGAGTACCAGACTTGAGGAGGAACTGATCGACACCGACGAGACCGACAATGTTACCAGCGGGGACATCTTCAATGGGCTCGACGAAACGTCCCATCATCAGAACGGTACGCTGAATAGCCTTGATGAAAAGATCTTCCTTCTTACCAGGAGTGTAGTTGGGTCCCTGGATTCTGACCTTTTGGCCAGACTTGACAGTACCAGCGAAAACACGACCGAAAGCGTAGAAACGACCCTTATCGGAGGTAGGAACCATCTTGGAGACGTACAGCATAAGGTCGGAAGTGGGGTCACAGTTCTTGATGGCAATGGCAACGGCATCGTCAGCAGGACCCTCGTAAAGAGTCTCAGCACGGTAGAACTGAGCAGTGACGGGGGAGGGAAGATGGATGACAATCATCTCCATGAGGGCGTCAGAAGCAGGCAAGAACTTGCGCATAACGACCTTGAGAAGGGCCTTACCTTCAAGATCCTTCTCATCACCCTTAAGGTTGATCTGAAGCTTCTCGAGCAAAACGGGGATCTCGTCCTTCTTGAAGTTCATGACAGCAGCAAAGATTCTGAAAATGGGGTCAAGAATGAAAGAGTTGAAAGCACGGTCAAGAGACTTTCCGTTAGCGTCCTTGTCCTTGTTAGTCCACTTCTTGGTCTTGGGGTTAAAGTATGAATCGCCCCACAGACGCTCCATAAGCTTAACACGGTCAACACCAAACTTCTTGGAGTATCTAGTGGCAAACTGACGGACAGTGAAAGCCCATCCGTGGAGACCGGAAGCGAAAGCAACGGTTCCCTTCTCGGGGTAGACCTGGACATCACCAAGAGTCTTATCAAAGTAAGTGGCAATAATGACGTTAACAGACTCGACAGTTCTGGCGAAAGATTGGTAAAGATCCTCTCTGGTGACCTGCAGTTCGAGCAGAGCACGATCAACCTTGTTGATGACAACAACAGGCTTGATACGCTCAGCAAGAGCCTGACGAAGGACAGTCTCGGTTTGGACACACACACCTTCGATACAGTCAACAACGACAAGGGCACCATCAGTGACACGGAGAGCGGCAGTGACTTCGGAAGAGAAATCAACGTGCCCGGGGGAATCAATCAGGTTGATCAAAAACTCGTTACCAACGGTCTTCTGGGAGATCTCCTTGACATCATCATCACCCATCTCAGAGTAAAGAGAAATGGCGGTAGACTTGATAGTAATACCTCTCTCTTGCTCATCTTTTCTGGTATCGGTGAAACGGGCTTCACCAGCCTTGGCGGCGGAAATAATACCAGCCTTCTGGACGAGGGAGTCGGTCAGGGTAGACTTTCCGTGATCGACGTGGGCAATGACAGACATGTTACGGACATTGGTGACCTTGTCCATGAGAGCACGCATCTGGTCAACAGTGAAGTTAACCATTGTTTGATTCTCTTTTTTTAGACAGTGACGGCGGCACTCGAATTGAAAGGAGGTGTTCTTCTTAGACTAAAAAGTCGTATCTGTTCAATAGCTTGGAATCTCTAGGGTCTCCAAGTTGATAAACAGAGAGTGTTGATTCAAGAAGGCAGAATCACTAATTCTAGAGAGAAAGGGGTGGTTTGGACGAAGAGAAAAAGAGAAGAAGAAGAGGTTTATGAGGGAAAAAATTTTTCATTTAAGAGATCGGGCCATGGAATCTATTTTTTCAATGCAAGTTACCCGGATACTGTATTTTCAAGTTATTATTAATAATGTGTCAGAGTGATGAGGTGTTAGTCATCAGTGGCGTGCAACTTTGACGTTCTTTCTCGCCGCCATGTGCCGGAATGAAGGAATGCAATTTGAACCTGGCACTGTTTTGACTTCTCGGGAATACTGTAAAACTTGTACACGATTGTCTATATGTCAGGCTTGGATAGTATTCTTACAGCTAACATGCTTCAGTACACGTTGAAGAAACGTTTTGAATAATGTGTAAAGTGGCCTTTGAGAACTCGATTGTTTCAACAGATGCCATAGTGGAATAATAAAGTCTTGCCCCTATATGAAATTAGGTTTGCAAGGGCAAATCGTGGAGTATATATACTTGTTCGTTGCAATGTTCGGGTTACAAAGACGTTCTCGTTACAAACCTTCTAGAACCATAAGTGGCATGGGAGGAAAGCATTGGCGGGTTCTTTTGCTACAAGTTTTAAGAGAATGAGACATTGATGAATGAGACATTCGCTTGAATGCAATCCCGTTGATCTGAATGATTTCCAAATTCATATGAAGCTTCAAAGCGAAAAAGCCTTTCAGCAGTATTAGAACAACAATTGAGCAACAACGGTATAGAGGGGCGAACAACCCCAGACTTTTTCGATAACGGCTAAACTGGTACCTGATCAGCTGAATTGTAACAGCTATGACATTGATGTACCCATCAGATATTAACTAGATAGACATGAGCTTATATTAATTTATTCTGCGATATTGCGAGCCAAAAATCACATGGATATGCTGAGGTAGACTTTTTGTTACGAAATGAGAGATAGGCAATGGAAACAGCACAGTGTCAAGTTAAAAAATGTCTTCTATTTTATGTACGTTGATTTTCTTTTTAAATCTTTTTAGCATGAGAAATCCTGGACAATAAGTCAGCACAATATGTTATGATAACGCTCCATGTTGTCACTTTTGGTTTCACGATACAAGTGTATAGACTTCTGAGTGTGTCTAAAAATTATCTAGTACTGGTAAATGATCAGTTTTCTCTAGTAAAAATTCTTGACTTCTATTATGTAAAAGTATATATATATATATATATATAACAAGACGTCTATACAGTCCTTTTTTCATAAGACGCTGACATTCGATTTCATTAAACGTAATGCGCGTTTCCGGTTTGAACGTATTCTGGAGTTGTCCAAACTTTGTTGTTTATCATCTATGTTTTTGCTTGATTTCAGGTTAGGAAATTAGTAGCCTTAGTAGCAATAGCATGGGGAACACAACCTGGATGTCCGTCTTGAGTATCTGATTTTCTAAGGCGTAAAATAGTGCTTGATTCAGTTAAACAATACATGATAATGAACTGTTTTGTACGCATAATGCCATCTCTCAAAAACAGAAAGGCTGAAGAATTCTGAGTCTACATGAGTTTTTTTTCGGGTAGCCTAGACCGGTTGTTTTTCGAAATGAAAGGTCTATGAGCTCAACAAAAAAAAACCATAAAAAAAACAACGTAGTATCGCTCTACTATACTACTTGTCAGGTAAGTTGCCGAGATGCTGAAACCTTGAGATTTCAGTTTGATTCACTTCATGAAAGTGCCTGTAAGCTAACATGTTTTTGGTGAGTGCATGGCACTTTGCACTGATTCATTTACCTACCTGCTCATCAAAATTTGCTGTTTTATTAGCATCGCACTGATTCTGAAGGGTCATAGGCAAAACAAGTTTTGAAAGTTTCAATTCAACTAATCTATAAGAAGAGCAGTTACAGCTGGTGTTCCAATTGTTTTCATTGAGTCTCGTAATTATTTTTTGTTGTAACGATTGTCAACTCAAGGCTCACAACTTGAGAAAAACATTAGGGGCTCGGAGATAGCCCGAAGCACAAATTAATAAAAATCTATTCAGCAAGGCTACGCGACAACTGTCTTTTGAACCGCAGAGACACGAATGTGGCCAGGAAACAAATGACTTTTTTAAAGGCTTTAACATTTGACTTGCTGTTTGCAAGTTAGAGAACTACTAAGTCTACTCAAAGAGATAATTTCACAGAAAGAGCTTAAAAACTGGAGGTGGCTTTTCTTTTCAAAAGCTCAAAGAAACGAATGGACCCACGCAGTCCTGTTGTAATTAGAGTTTTAAATAGATTGGTTCAGTTGCCTTTATCTCTCACTGTCTTGAACAAAATGATAAAATGACAAAAAAAACAAAAAAACAAAAAAACAAAAAAACAAAAAAACAAAAAAACAAAAAAAACAAAAAAACAAAAAAAACAAAAAAAACAAAAAAAAAACAATTTTTGTTCCTTACAACTAAACGAATGCAATGCTAATCATACAATTCCAGTATGTTTTGCAGTTAGTCTATGTATCTTATACGAAGCCCTTTTTTGATTGCTAGACTTTATAGCGTACTCGTTTATTCCATCTATTCTGATATCAGGTACCCCGTGGTTGGTACCGATATCGACGTCTACGGTAGCTGGTTTTAGTATCGAGAGCATCCGTCTCCACCAGGCTAACTTGCCGTTGTTTTCTTGAAATCATTCAGTCTCTTCTTTGGCCTATTGTGAGCCGTGAATGAGATTGCGTAGAGCGTGGCTAGCAGAATTTGCCGGTATTGTTGGACCCTCATTGCAGCCCACTCACTAACCACACACCCACGCACACTCACAATTGAAACTCGACACAGTAACTTGAAGGCTTGAGAGAATACAGGTCTAAACAGATAACCGTACAGTATATACAGCATCTAAAGGCCATATATCACAACCACTTGTATACCATAGACAAATTGATGGGGAAGAAAAAGAAAGCTTTTCGATATTATCAATCAGAGCCTGACTACGATCATTACTGTTTTTTTCTTGTTCTAAATCAAAAGTATTCACGATGCTTTTGCAATCTACCTCTATCAAAGGCAATCAGTTAGTTGTAAAGATATGAGCGTTATTCTTGATTATACATGTAGTGACGGCATTTGAGCCAGAGAGGCCTTTCTTACTCATATGACCTTATATTTATTATTATTATTATTATTTTTTTTTTGATTTTTTTTTTCAAGTTTCATTTTCCATTCTTGAATAATATCCAATCAGCTATCGCCTGTGTTGTGACTTGAAGACTGGTGTTTTCCGTCGTAGCGTAGTGTCGTAATACGTAGCCCAAGCAAAATGGGCACGCACACGAAATCTCTGCCCCTTGAAAGCCCTGACGTGGGTGCAATAACGTAGTCTGCCAAGTCTAGTGGGGCCCGAGGGAGACAAGCGGACCGCCGCAATGTGTATGTATTCTCTACAGCTCGGGTACCTGAAACCTTTGAAATCTGAAACAAAAAACGGCCCGTTGAATGTCGTCGATAAAACTTGACGTGGAACGAAATGACGTGAGTCTCTACAGACGCTATAGTTTCTGCAACTCTGGGCCACAAGAGCCTACGGTGGACGACTAGGGCTTCTACGGGACTTTTGTTAGACCAGGCTCGTTTCGTTTACTCCTTGATAGATATACATGATACATTGCTGAAACTTTGCCCCCCTCCCCCCTTCAAAAAAAAAAAAAAAAAAAAGCCAATGCAACTGATCAATTTGATCAAATTGATCAATTCAATTCATTAAAAAAAAATAAAAAAAAAATAAATTCAAAGGAAATGGGGCCTGGCACGCATATTATTTTGGAGTTGCATGTGCGCCCGACCACCTAGCAAGCGGACAGTCCGACGGACCCTCCTGCACAGCAGCCGCATTGCTGTCACCACTGTGGACTCTCTGGTCTATTGCACGTGAAGAGTCCAATTCATGCAGCGTCTCTGGGCTTTGCTAGTTTGCCCATGACTTTGTTGGTGGCGGCGTGTGCCTATAGAAGTTTGTGCAACAGCTTCGCATGTGAATTCTTCATTGCCATTGGTGTAGCTAGAGCTATAGCATGCAGGCCATAGAGAAAGAAGATTGATTTTTGCTAAAGACAGCGATCGACATTGGCTTGGAATTCTGGATCCATGATTTGAATGCTATTTCAGTTAAATTTGATTCATACGCAGTTACAATAACTGGCGTTCTTGGGTCGGGATGTTTGACTTCCAAGGTAGCATAACCAAGGTTGAAATGTTTTCGTTTGAGATATCTAGTGACTGTTCCGCAAACTCTCTTCTCTTGACTTTGCTGACTCTCTCAGGGCTTTTGAAAACAAAGTCTTCAAACGTCAATGTCAATGTCAATGTCCACTCTTCAACTCAACGAAAAAGTACGAGCCCAGTGATACATGATGCATAGAATAAGATCTGCTTCAACGAAGAGAACAAAAAAAACAAAAAAACAAAAAAAAAGGCGTTGGGCACGTCGCCATCGGACGCAATATCTCGTAGCACAGCTTTATACATTGGCTATAAATATCCATTGGAAGGTCTTTTCACACTTTTGGTGCACTGCTATTCGCATGTAACCGGCGATTATAACAAACAAAACAAAACAAAAGAATGCATGGGGGCACGCAAAGCGGACAAGAACCGGTGTAGATATTGGGATTACTTGGTGTTGAGGGCGGGACCCGGAACTGGGCCAGCAGACCAAGTTATCATCAATACAATGTGTGATAGTGTGAATGACCGAAATGAAATTAATAATGTGGGCTTGGGCTTGAATCTATCGATATAGATGTAGATGTAGATATCGACGCTGTAGATGGCAGACCTGGCTGGCAATGTCTTGATCACAGTCAAGTGTCAACATGTGTCAACATGTGTCAACACCAACATAACGGTGTGCGCACCAAGGCCGGTACATTTAGGCCACTTGAACGCTAAAAAAAAAAAACAAAGCCTGCGCATCGTCATCTCTGCAACAGTAGAGCAGCGGTGCGTGCTCTACCGTAGTTTTTAGTCCAGTCCGTCATTTTGGTTCACCGTCGTTTTGGTCCACCATCTAGGCCCACCGTCGTTCATGCAAAATTTTCAAGCTACCCGAGAAAGCTTTATCTCCTACTTGCGATTGACCCTTTCTGTGAGCAGCAGCGAGCAGCAGCAGCAGCAGCAGCAGCAGAAGTAAACTAGAGCTGTTTGCACATGCGCGCGCGCAAGCCATGCGATCCTAACTACGGGTAAATGTAAAAGAAGCAAAAAACTGGCTGGTGCGATGTGATTAGCTTTTGCACACACAAGCATACACAACGGTACCGAAAAGTCCCTTAGACGTTAAAGCCTTGTGCTGATATGCTCATATCAAGGTGGGTTTTAGAGGTGCCTGCGCGGGAATGGATACATATGTAGACAGAGACGGCAGAACGTTTACCAATTGAGCCAAAAGAAGTAACCAGCACGAGGCCCATTCGAAGAGGAAGAGACGTTTTTTTTTCTTTCTTCTTTCCTCTTTCCTCTTTTTCTTTTCCAGATAGTTGTGAGTGTGTGTGTCCACCAAACAAACAAGCCCGATCGATCAATAGCCGGGTTGTACTTACTGCTGCTATTCTTCTTCTTCTTCTTCTTCTTATTATTATTATTATTATCGCACTGGGAACTCGTGTTCTTCTTTTCTCGGAAACCAGAGAGAAGGAGCCAAGCCCAGTCAGCACAGGTCACCGGCACACCAGCACCAGCAGCAAAATGGAAAATAAAATAAAAATGGCTACAGCCGGCGGCGTCTTTGCTGAGAT
>JAJMAH010000186.1:0-30887 GCA_030564925.1 Geotrichum aggregatum
TGCTTTGGCAAAGGCTTTACTTAAGCCTTTTATCACAGCGCTTCAGGGAAACCTGGCTGGGGAGCCAGGGGAAAACCTAAGCGAACTTCCCTCATAAGGTTTGACCATCACTGTGAACTAGGCACAGCAGGGATTTGAACCCAGGTGATGCCACTTCCATGGTGGCTCTACCAGTTGGGCTATCCGCTGGCTGTGCCTCCGCAACTTGTCGAAACAGAAGGGCTTGAATCACAGTTGTATGTGCTGAGTAAGAAATGAGCCGCTTAAAGTTGCGAAACGCAGAATTAAACACAATAAAACTTACAGGTAAAAATTCTAGTTTTGAAATATCACACAAAAACAAGACAAACCTAAATTTTAAGAGTTTTAAAAAGACTCAAGAATTGCAAATATTTCCATCTAAAGTCTCTCAAAACATTTCATTTCAACAGAAAGCGCCAGTGGTTTAGCGGTAAAATTCGACTTTGCCATAGTCGAGCCCCCGGTTCGACTCCGGGCTGGCGCATAATTTTTCTACTCTTAACCAATAGTTGGCATTCCGTCTTGAGTGAGTCGTGTTACCGGGTGTGTTGTCTGGTTGCGAGCTATGTTTGATAGTTTCTCCATAAAGCTCTATCTTTTTGAGTTGATAACAGGTACCGTCGCTAGTAATATTTGCAGCTGAAAAAATGGCCATCGTTTTCCCTAATGCAAAGCGAATAACATTTTAGTCCACACAGTATACTGGTAGATGTTCACTCAGTCAGCTCAACGTCGCTGCCTTACAAAATCAAAAGAGAGTGCAATAGCTGATCTAATTTTCAGGATATCAAGCAGTCAGGGAAAACTTCTAACTTGCAAGGAAATCAAGAGCTTTACGTGACAATGGCTGAGCAATTGCAGAGGTTCTCAAGTGCTTAAATATCACGGGGTTGACGGATTGTTGACCAGAATTGTCGGGCAAAAAAGTCCTGAAGCAGTGAAATTTGATACCAATGATGTTGGATTTTAGCAATACACATCGAAATTGTTAGGGAAGCTTTGCCGTATAGGGTTTTTCTGAAAGAAAATATATTAATTTTAAATTTTAAATTTGAATTTAAATACTTAGAATTCGGCATTTTCCCACAAAATCGGTACATAAAAAAAATAGGTGTTTCAAAAGTGATGAAAGGACAGTGATTAAAATACTGATACAGAAGCAGCTGTAATTGCAAACATTGTAGTCAGTCGTTCATCAACTACAGGCAAGAATTTGATTGCTTTGATCCTAAGGAAACCCTCTGATTACTTCTACCTCCTCCATCTCTAAATGATTCCTCAGTTGACACTGTAATTGTTAAAACTTCAAGAGACTCACAATCAATTCTTAGTTCATGTAAGTTAGGACAAAGCCAAAAAAGGCCAATTGTTTGCAGAAAACATGGACAATCATTTCCACAAGCACATGTTCAAGTGATGAGGCCATTTGCAAACCATGCCTCACCTTTAAATAAGACTTTTATTCCATACAGAACAAAACCACATACACATTGATGACTCCAAATCCAGTGCATGGCCAATACTAGAGCGTCTCTATAAGAACTCAGTTGAAGCCGCCAATTTAACGAGATTGAGATGTAGTCTTTGCTCAAAGCGCCCAAAAATCTCTGTACTAAGATCGAAAATGATCTAGTGATTGTCCTCAAACTGTGCCGGCTGATGTATAAACTGAAGTGTATTAGCTTGGTCTAAGTCAACCCGCTCTAGCTATGGAGCGTCAATTTTAGCAACGTCAACATCGAGAATTCATGTTTTTGAAACGTGGAAATATTCCGAATGAGAGATCCACTAGCTTGGATTGATTTCGTTCAGATATCTACACCACTTATTCCATTTACATCGATCGCCTTTTACTATATGTTGTTTTCGTTTTCACAAACATTTTCTCAAGCATATCTTCATTGACTTGTAATTGTTCAGTGCGTTGCTTACTTTCGAGTTCAACGCTTCTCAAAAAATATAGTATTAATTTTGTCATTTGTCGTATAGTGCCGGCTTTTCTACTCATTTTTACAAAATCTGCTGTCAACGTATAGCGAGTCTTTTGAAATAAAGCATACCAGATATCTTCACTATGTACTGTAGTCTACATTTCCACCTTTTCGCTTCCCCAATAACAATCATGCAACTTGACCAAATCTTCATGCAACGCATTCTTTTCTGCCTGCATGAGGTCTCTCCTTCCCGAAAGCTCATGCCTTCGCACTGCTTTATTGCGAATAAGTCTCAGCACAGTTTTAAGTTCATCATGCGAAAACGATGTTTCCCGCTGCTTGGCTTGCTCAAGCAAAGCATGAGACGTGCTTTTCATCAGATCATAGAATACAAGAGATCTAGAAAAATTCACGCTTTGAGGTGACTCGGCAATGGATTTCAGCATCTGTTGCAGAACTTGGATGTTGCGATTCATTTTCTTCACGCCATAATCGTTGATGTAAACAAGCCCGTCAGCGCTCGTTATGAGGAGCTCATCAATAAATTTGGCGAGACCAGCGACTACAATAGACATATCGTCGCTCATCAGGGACTCAGTGCTGATGGCATCGCATTTCATGATTTCCGTGTCAAGCTTGCCGATGTTCGCGTCGCGCTCTTCCGTGTCAGCAGTAAGGTAATACTGACCTTCCTTCATAGCTTTGTCAATGTAATAGATAGTTCTGCATCTGAGATCTGCTTTTAGTGTGAGAACGCAAGTCTCCGAAAGGTGGTCAATAGCCTCAACCTCCTTATCAAACTCAGCAATGGAATCGCCAGAAAGTGTGAGCCCAACGTCTTCTAAGCTCGCCTCGGAAGTATTCTTGGCATCATTCTCAGACGACTTGAACTCCTCTAGCAGCACCCACCTCCTTCGCAGTTTTGTCGTAATGTTATTACCAGCATTTGAGTCCTCGCCAATTTTTTCAGTTTCACTGACACGTCTCAAGCGGCGCAGCTTAACTGAAAGCCATCGCAATGATGTTGCCAGGGCAGCAATCCCTTGATACATGGAAAAACTGAGTAGATCTGACTCATTGATAGGCGTAGTGTTTTTTGTCTTTTGAGCAGCTCGCCTACCATGATAGAATTCAAATTCCTGCTTATAAGAGGGCTCCGTAGACGATCCACTATATACTGCATCATACTCATATGGGCTTGTCGAGTTCAGCAACTGTCGCGTTTGTTCGTTAAGTACCCATGAAGCAGCTAGCTTTCGTTTAGTCGTCAGTTTGCTGGGAGCTGAATTGTAACCAGTGCTGCGCTCATCGGAGCTCTCCTGGTAAAAGACCTTTGACTCATAATGTTCGCGCGAGAAAGCCACAAACCTGCGAATCAATTTCAAAATTATGTCAACGTAGTGTTTTCTGTGCAGATTTGACGTACCAAGTAGAGAGCAGGTGCGAGTTATCATTTCTACAAATGCAATCATAGCCTGCAGGATTGGAAGTTTGGAAACTTTGTTCCATCGAGTTGAGTATTCAAATATGTCAGCTCCCCTGCTTGGGCCATTCATGATGGCTTCGTAGACGCTATTGAGAGCTCGATCAAGTTGAGGAGCACAAACAGTGACTAAAAAGGTCTCAATGAGATCATCATTAGGCTTGGGGACTTTTGCAGGAAATATTGTTGTTGCCTTTTGTAGAAATTGAACCGTGGGCTCAAGCATAACTCGAATATTGAAAAAATTAGGGGGAACCAGGAGTTGATGAGTTGATGTTGATTCTAGAGGCAAATATGGGTTGAATGACTCTTGATAATCGTCGTTGCCCGCAGAAGATACAAGACCAGGAACGGATTTCTCAAAGGCTTGCTTAAGTATATCGTGCTGTTCCTTAAGATCTTCTTGGCTTATGTCCACGTTGGAAAACTTGAAGATGGCTTTCTTTTTGTCTCTTGGGTTTTTTTCGAGTATTCCAGCGCCTTTATTAAGCTTGAGTTTGGTGGACTGTTGATTCAAAGGTACAGCAGATGGAGCACTCGTGTCAGTTACATAGCTGTTCAACAAAGTTTTAACTTCAGTTTCAATAGCTACGTAAGCACCAGCAAAGTCGTAAGGAGGAAGGCCAGACTTGTCTTGCTTTCCGTGGCGAGCGTAGATGTTTTGTCCAACTTCATAAATGACTCTGTGTGCTTGTAAAATAGCAATGAATTTCGAGTATAGCGTCCAGGTCAGGTCTTTGAGAGCAGCAAGCCTGTTTTCTCCAGCGCCCAAACCAACCTCAAACAGGGCATACGGAGACTTTGATGGTGTAATATTAAGTGATTTTGGAAAGCGATGACTTACTTCAGCAACAGTTTTGTCTATTATCGTATGCAACTCAGAGGGCAGACTCTGACTAACAATGTCAAAAGTGTTGGGCAGCTGATTCAAATTTCCCAATGTTTCAATTAATAGACGGATATAGTAAAACGAGTTTTCCTCTGCGTTTTCGTCTTGCTCTTCGACAAATTCTTCATCAGCGGAAGCCAAGAATGCATCTAATAGTGATGTTTCTGAAAACGAAGATGACTTTTCAGAAAGATCGAATCTAATCTTGTCTTCCAACATTTGTTCAACAGTGCCAAACTCTTCTGCGCCCTGTCGATACGTACGCCAGCGGCTGTCGCAGTAGGGAGACTTGAGATATATATGGTTGTGAAGTTCTTTAATAAGGGTGCTAAATAAAGCAGCTTCCTGTGAAACCAAGTAGCTTTTGATAGCTTTTAGTGTTGCAAGATTTTGGAGGTTTTCCTTTTCGGCTGTGTGTAACGCAGCTGACAAGGTAGCATGCGCTGACATGAAGTATTTCTGCGAGATTTGCTGTTCTAGCTTGTCGGGTACGCCCTTGAGCGTTTCAATATCCTCTAAAATTTGAATCATCTGCTTGTATTTGTCTGAGCTTGCACGTAATTCTTTCAGCACAGGTCTTCGTGTGGCGAGCTCGCTTTGCGATTTTGTGAGAAGCTCCCTGACAGCGTTGACGTTGTTTTGCGAACTAGACACGGACTGTACCACGCTTCGGTATGAGCCAATTGATGTATTAAATCCCTGGTAGTTATCTGTTTCGTGTTAGAACACAGCGAATCAAGACCTGAAGACACTCACCGTTTACAATAAGTTTCAGCATTTCTTGCAGCTCAGATTTGAGGCCCTCAAAACGAGAGTAGTATTTGGCTTTACCAATTGAACTATTATCCATCAAAGAAAGTGCCACTTCTAACGTATTGGAGTCATCAGAAACTAGTTCTTTCCATTCAATGGAGACGTTAGAGATGATATCGTCTAGAGCTCTGGCGGATTCTTCGGGTCCATTGTCAGGAGCCACAGCTTGGTGGGTGGAGAGCCTGCGCGATATATTGGCATTTGGGACGCTCAAAGAGAACCCCGAGCCATTCATACTGAAACAACTGTACTGTTTTTGAAAATGAGCTGGAGAGCGAGATGAACTGAAAGTTGAGTTGAGCTGAATTAACACGTAAAGACGGAGGCATATTGATGCTTAAAAGCTTCTTATGTAAGTCTGGCTGAGTGTATTGGTAAGCGATTTTAATCTGTCGGCAACTCTAACCAAAGCGATGCGTTTTTCCTGACTTGGAAAAGACTTAAAAAAAAATTGATTGATGTCATCCGGGCTTTGATATATCATGATTCAGGTTTTACATATGCTAAAGCTTGTATCTTGATTGATGTTAAATAGTCTGCTAGGGTGCAAACATTGTTTTTTTAGTGTTATCAGTAGCACACAGTAAGAGACGGTTAATCGTGCACGGTACAGGAAGCCTCTTATATTCCATGGTCTATTGTACATTCAACACTCTACTTTGCACTACCTCACACGGGCCTACGGATATACAAGAGAATGAACAACTTTCCGCTTATGTCTATTTAAATCTCTTTAGAAGCAGCAAATGATTGTGCACCAAATAACTTTCATATTACAGAGCTGAAGTCTTTGTGGTCATGGCATGGATACATGACAAAAAGTATACTACTGGTAGGTCTTGGACTAAAGGTTAAGCACGAAAAGGTATATAACTCGAGTTTATGGACCCTACAAAATCCCTATTTCGGCAACCGATGATATCTTATGCTTTGCGCTTTGAAAATGTCTTTTTTCTCTGAACATGCTAAACAATTACTAAACAATCACTTTGTAGAACGCTAGTGTATTTACAGCATCTTGGCATGATAGCTAGAACGTCTTGTCTTGTAAATCAGGTATCCTACAAAAATACCGCCCTGGATCACAATTAACAAAGTGAATACCACCCATATAGATGGCCCTCCTCTACTAATGGCCTCAGATACAGTATCAGGGAGTGAGCCCACCAGGTTTGCAGTATGCTCTTTAACAGCCGTGTTAATGTCTTCGAGTCTTGTGTGCAGCTTTTTCATGTCTTTCTCAAGAGCTATTTTTTGACTCTGATCACTCGAGCTTACAGCGGACCCGCGCTCAAGTGCATGACGCTGTAGCTCAATTAGCTCCTTCAGCACAACTTCAAGTCCGGCGATTTTTTTTTCAAGACTGCTGTAAAGTTGCGAATGTGACTGCTGAGCCGCCACAAGTTCTGCCTTGAGATCAGCGAATGCGTCGCCCTGATTGCTGGCGTCCGGCGCGGCAGCAGTATTGAGATTTGAGAGCTTGGCAAGAATGACATCAAGCGCTTTGGCGTCTGTGCTTTCTGCAGATCGTGTCTGAAGAGTTTGTTGTTGTTGTACGTTGTTTTCCTGCGGTAGTTGTTCGTCCGCGGCCTTCTCTTCCTTCTTCTTGTCCTTTGGAACCACCTCATCAATCTGGGGAACAACATCCGAGTATAGCTGTACGCGGTGCAGAATGAAGCTGTCAGCATTTTCTTTGTTTTCAGCTGTAATTCCAAAGTATCCGCCCTTGGGCAGTGTTACGTGATCTGTCTGAAAACACATTTGGCCGTTTACCTTGATTCTGAAAAACCCTTCTTGGTAACTGAGCTTCACCTGAGTGTTGTATCCAGTGTTTCGATATGGCAGCTGACACATTGCAAAAGCCTTTTCGGAAGGTGTGCTGATTGACTTATACTGAAGCGATCCGTCATTCAGGTACGCACGTATTGTGCCCTTATCCGAAACTGAACCCTCTGCCTCGCTGTCAATTAGCACACCCAGTCCATCCCAATTGTCACTAGATCCATGCACGGGACCAATAGTTCCCGCTTTAGTCGTGTACCAAATGGCCATTCCACCGCCAGCGTTTATGGGGCCCGTCACCGATAAGTCAACGTCTACTGTCCATTTGTCGTAATCATTTGGCACAACGCTCCACGCTGCGCCGCGCTGGTTAGGTTTTCCGAGGTCTGTAAGCGTGATATGGTCACTGAATACTTTAGTAGTGCCTTCAAGTTTCCAATTCTGAATTGGCTCGCCCTCCGTGAGAACCTGAGGAATGGAATGAGAAAACTCTGGCTGAATGGGTTTTGCCGAAACCAGGGCACTAAGCAAAGCCACTGAAGCAGGTAATAAGAGTTTCATGGCGAAAGAATGAGGTGTGAGGTTGGTCGGAGGGATCAAGGTTGTCAAATGGAAATGGAATTTGATGTATCGAATTC
This sequence comes from Geotrichum aggregatum, assembly GCA_030564925.1. NCBI lineage: Eukaryota > Fungi > Ascomycota > Dipodascomycetes > Dipodascales > Dipodascaceae > Geotrichum > Geotrichum aggregatum. The sequence continues at coordinate 7,561 of JAJMAH010000186.1, forward strand.
GAAGTTTTGTGACACGGTGTTTTTTTTTTTTTCGTTTTTCGTTTTTCGTTTTTTCTTTTAGATCAGTTCCTCCCACGTCACAAGAGCCAGTCAATTAAATGTTGATAATTTAGGAACCATTTAATAGAACTAATAGAGCATGCCACTTTACAACCAGTAGAATCTATCCGAGTCTAAGAAGCACAAGCCTGAAATGCATAATAGTTTCGAGATAAGTGGATTCAGCCAACGGTCTAACTGGCTCCCATGACGAGCAAGAAGTTAAAGTTCAGCAAAGTCGTTCAGGACCGTTTGAATCTAAGACTGTTTGATCTTGTGCGCAAGCCACGCGTTTGGGCCAAACGTTTAGCACTGGTTGAGACTTGATAACATTCAAAGCATTCATGGGTTTTATACGGAATCGCCGCGTGCACCGGCCTTTTTGATGGTTCCAGATCAAGATTGTAAAATGGTGTCTCGTGTTTCGCGATAAGATTAGTTGAAAATTAAAAATGGGCTTCAAACAGATCTGGGTGGTGATCAACGTTGGTATCCATCAAAACCGGCAGGTCTAGCGCACTATGCACTATTTGAAAGGCTAGCGCTGAAGCGCTGCGGAACACCACTGGAAGTCATTCTCGTTGGCAATTACTGGAAATTGTTGAGACTTTGTCTTAACTTGAAATGGTTTCTGATGTTGGTCTCAGTTTCTGGCTGCTGATTGGTTTCTAATGTACGGTAGCTATTAGCCATGGGCATACGGTCAATGACAATAGTTGCGATAAAACATCAAGCTTTGGCACACTATATACTAACGGTGCCACTAGTAGGCGACGGAAAGAGTCAAGCTCCAAGAGCACCATATCTGTATTCCAAAATTTCCTAGCTACTTCCGCTACGAGTACTATAAAAATGCCGTTTATCAGTGGTACCAAACTAGAGCTTTGTGTACAGTTGAGCTGGAGCTTCACCTACACCGTGCACCATAGACTATGAGAGTATTCAAAGTAGTTATTGAATAGCACAAAATGTCGGTGTCTAAGATCTACCTTTGTAAAGTCCGGTATTTACGCACTCTTCATATATTGCAGTACACATCAGCACACCCTTACCCCATCCTTACGATGGGAGGGTCACCTTTGAGAAAGAAAAAAAAGTGAAAAAAAGTGAAATCGCACTCTCTCGAACTCTGACGAAGGCAATCAATCTCAGTCTCTATCTCAATTCCAACAACTTATTCGACGACCTCGACTCTAACGACGACGAAGACGAGCTAAGCTGTACAACAAAACTAATCACCACTTTTAAGAAGTCAAATACAGAACACTAAAAAGATGTCCTCTTTGTTCGGTCTCGGAGGTGGTGCTGCGTCAGGCACCGTTAACCCCAGTAAGCTCGCAGCCGCTGAAGCAGAACTTGACATGGTCACAGACATGTTTAACAGACTCGTGGACGGATGCTACAAGAAGTGCATTGGTACGAGCTATAACGAGGGTGATGTCAACAAGGGCGAGGCTCTCTGTTTGGATAGATGTGTGGCCAAGTATTTTGAAGTCAACACCAAAGTTGGCGAGGTGAGTTTTTTCAATTCTTCACTTTTTTTTCGTTATTATTCATGATTGCAGCGAGATTATTCAAGAGGTTCTAACATATCTATGTCGTAGCACATGCAAAAGCTAGGCAACAATGGCTCTTTCATGAAGCATTAAAGCATTAAAGCATTAATGAAGCATCAATAAGCTTAACAAGCTCAAAAAGAAGCGAATTCGTGGGTTCCTTGTACATAGCACAGCCAACAAAACACCAAAATATATGAACTCTTGGAATTGATGATAGTAAATTGCGTAAAAACAGAATGAGACAATATGTACATGAAGGGGATGCGACAGTTCCCGGTCCTAAGTCTTTAGAGGTCGTCTCTAGGTATGTGGAATTCTCAGCACCTACTTAGTAGAAATCACAATAGCCCAACCCATTTCATGAATCGCATTCGACACCCCTCAACCGTATTCAGCTTTGGCCTCACGTCCAAATAAAAACTAGGCAACCCGACCATGCCAGGCTTCGCTTTGCCCGCATAGAAATCAATTACATACTCTACTGTTTCCTTCCCGCATCTGTCCACTACCCAGTCATGTCTGTCAAACGGTCTTGTCCACCCAAACACTATCATGTTGAACCTTGCGCGTGGTGAAATCTTGCTAGCATCGCCGCTGAATCGGACTAGCTGAGGGCCTCCGCAATCATAAGCACCTGGTGTAGATCCAAACACCCATTGCTTGGCTCCTCCTGCTGGCGTTGCTATATTTCCTGCTGCTGCTGTACGTCCAGCCCTCGGCTCTTCCCACTTCAATATTTCTGCCCACGCTCGCTCATTAACCGCATTATGTATCGGCACCACCGCCTCCATATCCTCAGCCCTTGCTTCCCAGTTCTTGCGTTTCATTGCAGAATAGAACTGGGCCTGAGACGGGTACACCCAGTTCCCTCCGGGGCCTCCGGACCGCGGAATTGTGCTGATCTCACGTTCTGTTGAAAGGCCGGCAGGAGCTGCGGAAGGGTTTGTGTTTGACGAAAATTGACTGGAATCGAGTCGATCGCTAGAACAGTCTTGGGAACCAGTGGTAGGTGGGAGGTCGAAAGACTCGCCGCCGTTAGATGATGAGACGGATGCTGTTGCTGCTGTCGCTGCCTTTTGGGCCTGAGCTTGTTCTAGCCAAACTTCGCGAGTTGAATGGTCTACAGGGCATGTTTCGGCAGCTGCCGCTGGTTTCGGCTCTATTTTAGTATCGTGGTATTCTTGTCGCTTGCCAGCACCAGTAGCAGCGGCCTGCTGAAGCCAAATTTCGCGCGTGCTATGGTCGACTGGGCATACACCTTCACCATTCGATTTAGATGCCATGTTTAATAGTGGATTTTGTAAAGATGCAAAAAACGGGTGGAGAAATTCAAAAATTTGCGCATTTGGGATTTTTTGATGCGGAAACACAATTTATTAATATGGTGATGTGATGTGCGGTGATCATGAAATTTTCAGAATTTGTCAGCCCTGGGCTTCTATAGCTATAGTAATACTCGAAATCTAACTGGATGAACGGGCAGCTTGCGCTACCATGCTAATCGCTACCTTCATACTCGTCGTAGATGCTCAGCTGCTCGCACTGAAGCCCAACGTTGTCCTCGTGCAGTTCCAGCCATTTAACGCTCTTAAGCACCTCGTTCGATTGCGTATTAGCCTTGATTTTGTCTACTACGCTCGTCGCCACAAGTAAACAAATAGCATCGTAGCCTCCTGCACCTGGTACTACGCCGCCCACCACGCCAGGTAATAAATAACATTCATCTAGAATCTTAGTTTGGCTCTTGGGCTCAATGGGAGCACCAGTCTCTTCTGTCATGATTTGGAGACCTTTGCGGATGGTTCTGAACGCTGAAACGCACTCCCCAAGCAAGCCTGTAAGCGCTGAGCTCGCCGAACTGGCTGCTTCTTGTAACAAAAGAGCGTAAGCATTGGAGTCACTGTGACTGAGCTCATTGAGTAATTCTAGCAGCCTGGCTAGCTTCATGTTGCCACTATTTAGATCTGTCCAAACCTGCAAGCTATGGTCAGGCTTATCCTTGCGCCATTGTAAAACTGTGCTGACAAGCTTTGGGGTCTCTGACCCGCCACATACATCACCCATGAGAAGAGACAGTCCTCTGGGCATTGCACAAGGCTCCAGGCTCACTCCCCAGTCAACATTGTCCACCAACCTTTCTACAAGCTTGCCATACTCAACCCCTGAGTACTCTTCGTATGATGTCAAATTTCCTAGAACAGCGGCCGGGAACCGCCTGTAGGTAAGACTGCCACAAACGGCCGACGCGACATCAAATCCTGAGCCGACTTTTTTCTGGGCCGCGCAGTGAGCTAGTTGCGCAAGGTTGTGAATGCGTGCCAAAGTTTTTTTTGACTGCAAGTCTGCGGTGGCCTGTGGATCAAAGTATGAAAGCAGGGCCGTTGTAACCACTGAAACAAGTGCGGCAGATGATCCTAGCCCCGTTTTGGGGACCTTGGAGATGGGCTTTGAATGATTGTGAAACCTTTTATGAGGGTACTTGCTGAGCTGTTCAGGATCCTGGCTGTGGTACGCATCATCAGAATATATGATGATTTCAATATTGTGACTCGACTTTGGCTTGACGTACGAGAGCACGATAGTAATCGCAGCCTGCAAAAACGGGTTGTTATCACCTGCGGGTTCAGCCCTGAACGCCAAAGGGCCTGTCAGATCGCTTCCAAAGACCCAAGAACCGTGCAGAAACTGTGGACTGAGGACGGAAATGCTCAACTTTTCACTGCTCGGAGAAGGGCTACCTTGAATTACAGCGTGCATGCGCGCAGAGAGGGCTACAACATAGGCTGAGTAGGCTGGATCTAGAACAAGGTAGCCGCCGGCCACCAAGGCCTTTCCGGGAGCAGAAAAAGCCAGTTTCGAGGGTGCGGTCATTGTTGAGTCGAAGTTTGATCCACGTTGGTATTTCTAGGAAGTTGAAGGCCAATGGCGCGAGGCTTGCGAAGTGAAGTTGGCCAAAAATTGTTTATATAAGCGAAACCATTTGGCAGTTGACTATTGACAGCAGGCAGCACACACACAAAGTAGGCCAGCGTGTTGTTAACATCAAAGTCAGAGCATAGAGGTGGGCTGTGACAGCGGAGCACCTGGGGAGTTTCGACATATCAACCCTGGCCTTAGCGTAGCCAAAGGCCTCAAAGGCCTAAATCTCATAGATCTTATAGATCTCTTCTGGCGTTCTGGTTGGATAAATTACAACCCACTCCTTGGTTATTATGGTTTTCTGAACACCCCCGCGCACTCACACACATGCCATCTAACCACAGTAATTACATGGTAACCACACGAAAGCCTTTCATCGTAGCTTGCAGAAGAACCCGAGAAAAACAGTGACAAAGAAGATGTTGTTACAAAGTTGTTGTGCTGTTGTAGATCTGTACCATAAGTAGTATCTGGCTCGCAACAAATTACATAGCACACACCCGCTGTTGTTGTCTTTTTCTCTCAGAACATTTCTTTTTCGCCTGTGTTTCGCCACATGGAAAAACAAGAAAGCAAAAAAAACAAAAAACGAAATAAAACATTACTTGTTTTCGGTTGTTGTCATTTCATTGCTAGAGCCAGCTTAAGAAGGAAAGGAATGAATTGCTTTTTGCACGGCTGTAACGCTCTGCTCTGTACGCTACAGGCTCACAGAAGTATATAAAGGAAAGTAGGCCCAGCCTGTTTGCGAGGTCATTTGAATTCGTTTGTTTCTGCTCAATTCTGCTTCTTTTCTTGTACATTCATATACTCATATTTACATTCACATCACACGTAATGAACGACATTAGATTCCTTCCAAGCTCACTGGCGGCCATCTCACTGCCTCGTTTGCCTTCTTCGCCAAGTAGCGACACTTTCTCTTCTGCTTCAATGTACGACTTTGAGTTCCGCCATTCCGGCCTGCTGTTTGGCCAAGATGTAACGGAAAGCTATAACTACTCCAGTGGCACCGTGTACTCTGCATGTCCGTCACCAACTCCATCCGACGAGCTTGACGCCGCTGAAGAAGAGTTCTACATGGACTTGCTCAAACCGACGATGCCCAATAATGACGAAACTTGCACAAAATCAAGGTCGACACAACAAACACTGGAACTGCCTCCGCCCATGATAGAATGTAGGCTGTCCTTACTCACATTGGCGTCGCACACTGAGTCGCCGCGCTCAGTATATGAGAGCAGTAGCACATGCTCTGAGGAAAACTACCACTCCGACTTCGACTCTGACGCAGAGTCCTTCAGCTCATGCCTCATGTACGAGCACGAAGACGAAGACGAAAACATCAACATCAATCCCTCCACACAGCTCATGATACATTTAAACGCTCCCTTCTCACCGAGATCGCAACATCATTCATACGAACTAAGCAAGTTGAGCAGCCGGCAAACAGTGCCTAGCCTTCGCAATAATGCGGACCAGACGTCTATACGCAATAACAAACGCGCGTCTGCACCGGTTCCGCTACACTTCGAACGCTACTTTTCGGCCTCGCGCTCGTTTTCAGCAGCAGCGTTGGCACTAGCACCAGAAAGTCTGCAAAGAAATGCAAATACTGGTATGCATACGCCCACGCGCGATCTTTTCTCGCCCACATCGCTCAAGTACGGTGAGCTATCGCTGAGCGAGCTTCTTATGTCTAGCACGCCACCTCGTTTGTCGGCAAGTTTGTCATAGTGTTCTCTATTGGCCCTCTGATTTTTCCTCGAGAGTTTAAAGTTCGGGTTCTTGAGCTTATTTGGGTGCTGGTTCAGCTGAATGAAGTCGCACTGAATGTCCTTGTAATGATTGTTTTCTTTTTCACATGTATTTGCTTCTACTACTGATATATATCAATATAGCTATATTTGTCAATAATTTATTGGTGTACAAAGTGCTTGAACTTTTGTTTATATTCCTCTCGATTGATGTTAAGCCAAGCAACCTGAAAATTGAGGCCGGGCCGATATATTAATGCGATGACACTTTGGTCTCAGCTTTCAGGTACGACAGGCTGTAGTATTGGTCTTGATTACAGCCTTGGTAAAGAGACCAGAAGCCATCTTCACTAGCCGCTGCATTAACCTTCACAATTGCCGTCTGAACTACTCGACTATCCGCTATCGATAGGCTTGAAGTCAAACTTTGGCGTTCCTATTAAAACTGGATTTTATCTTTATTTGATGCTGTCAAAAAAGGCTCAAGACGTTTTTGTTTCTATTCAGCTGGTAATCGCCTGCTTGTCTGGAACTGGGCCTTGAAAAGCAGATTTTAGTCAGTCACTCCACGTGCTTAGATCGCCAAGATAGCGTCAATGGTGCTGCTCACGGATCTGAATGAGCGTCTTTGTTTTTTTATACAGAAGCTCAAGTCTCGAAAGGCCCGTCCTGAGAATTTTCAAGTCCAAGTTGGGCAAAATAACGGCATTGTCTTTGTCTTTTTTTTTCAAAACAAACTCTATTTACAACTTTGGACTTACTTCAAGCTCAAACTCTGCGGTTGTTTACATTTGCAGCTGAATTAGATCTATGCCGGTAGAACTTGCGTGGAAGGGCCTTTCGAGAAAACGTCAAGCGTGTTCGTGCTGCCTGTGCTTCAAATATGGTTTCCCTTTGTGTGTGCTTGCAAATTGAAATGGCTTGTTTTTAGCAGTAGCCGTAAACAGCGTAAACTTACCGAATACATTAATAAGTAAACAAAGCTATAAACTAGGTCTGCTTGATTGAGGTAGACTGGACCAGTCCATTGAGGAAGATTTGGAAAAGTCATGAAAGCCTAGGAAGTCTCGAAAGCTAAGTTAGAATTGTGAATTAGTTGACATAACTTATGGCTAGCTGAATGGCCTGTCCGCAATTTCGATTTCAAGCCACGACATCTAGCCGAACAGGAAATGGACCTCAGACCTAGGGAGCTTTTGAATCATCTCAAGTTTCATGAAGTCTCCCTAAAGCACAAAGAAGCAAGCGAAGCTTTAAGATACTTTTGAAGATGAAACGGGGTATGTGGGCAATTGCAATGAGCATTCAATTACGGTAAACTGGTACAATTATAATAGTGTGCCAATATCTATGTTCTACACATTTTAGATGACGGTTAGACGACATGTACGTTCGAACATGACAAGGAGTTTCAAAAGGTTCTGTTTGTTCTTGTCTTATATTTATGTAAGTGAAGGATAACCGAAGGTTTGCGTTATGGCCTTGGTTGCAGCTTCTGTGAGCCAGTAACACCGCCATGTAATATTTAGCTAAAAGAAAAAGCGCCTGAGTTTAGCAGATGCAGAGCCTATTCACGACCTTGAGCCTGATATAATGACTTCATTGAGTAATGTTCGATATCTGTTCTCCGCCCTTCTTTCTATTATCTTCATCTATTTAGTCATCTCTTAGTCATTATTTGATGAAATTTCACTCCTGTGATCAGCCCGACTACACCTTCAGTATGCCCAAGGTCAATCGCATGCCATGTCGCTTCTCAATCTTCCCGGCCTCAATCTGGGCGCACATGTTTCTTCTGGAGCAGCTACTGGCAAACAAGATGTGGTCATAGAGCCCGGCAGCGAATGGCGCTTCGAGGTTCCTTTCAAGTCCAAGTACTCTATAAAAGTAAGCACACACTTGTTCTTCTGGTGAAGATATAGCCAGCATCTTAGTATCCTGGCTCCTCATTTTAGACGTGCTAACAGAACGGTTTATTTTAGTTGATTCGAGGTACAGCCGAGATATTTGGCACCGAAATCGCCCTCGGCCAAGAATACACTTTCTCAGGCTATAAGGGCGCTGTCTACACATGGCCGGGATGCCTGCTCGAATACTGGCAGGCTGAAGACAGCACAGGAGGCGAAATCAACGAATACGTATCAGAAGAAACCCCCATGAACTTTTACGCCAACCTACATTTTGCGCTGGAGAAAATGCGTGGACCCGTGCCTGACGCGTCAACATTGTCATCATACAACTCTCAGCAGCAGCACCAACAACAACAAAAAGTAGCAAATAACTCTCCGAGGATACTTGTTGTCGGTCCAAAGGACAGCGGTAAATCGAGTTTGTGTAAGTTGCTTGTGGCATACGCCAACAAAGCAGGCCGTTTCCCAATGCTTGTGAACACGGACCCTGCAGATCAGAGCCCCTACGCTGTTCCTGGCGCACTATCGGCTGCCGTTGTGTCCGACATCCTAGACGTAGAACAAGGCTGGGGCTCGTCAGCTATCACTGGCCCGGTGATTCTGCACACGAAACAGCCTCTTGTGTTTCATTACGGCTTGGAAAAAGTCAAGACCAACTTGAAATACTACATGCACACAGTTTCCAGAATCGCTCTGGGCGTCAATGCGAGGCTTCAGGGCGACGCGCTGGCAAACAACGCGGGAATTGTGGTTGACACGCCCCCAGATCTAGCGTCTCCATCAACAGGCAACACCAATAGCAGCAGTGGCGGAAGTGGCGCGTACTCCGTCATTGCGAGTATGATTGCTGACTTCGAAATCAACGTGCTAGTTGTTATTGGGCAGGAACGCTTGTATTCCGATTTGTCAAAACGATTTGGTGCCAAGTCGGGTAGCGCGTCGTCTTTGGCGGTCATCAAGGTGCCCAAATCAGGCGGGTGCGTTGACCGCGAGCCAGCTTATAGAAGAGCAGTACAGGCAGCGCTCATCAACGAGTATTTCTACGGGACTCCCAAACAGCCGCTATCGCCGTACACTGTGACTGTGGACTACTCTACGCTATGCATCTATCGGGTGGCCGAAGGTATGTTTTTACGTTGCGTTTTAACGTGTTTGCGAAACTTGAAGGTAGTTGAAACACTAACATGCGACTTTTAGAAAAATCTGTTCATAATGCCTCGGTTCTGCCGATTGGTCTCGACACCGAGTCTGCCACACCAGAAGCCACCACCACTACTACAGGCGATACTGGAGACTCGTCTTCATCTGCCACTGCTACTTCTGGCCATACAGCAACCGTGTCAGCGGCAGATTCTGCGTCATGGCTGATCAAATTAGAGCCAAGTTCTATTGTTCAAAACTGTGTCATGGCTATGCTTGATGCAAATGTGACCGACTCTGTTGAGAAACTTTGTCAGGCAGAAGTGCTTGGCTTTGTACATGTGTATGTATATCCCCTTGAAACAAGGAAAAAGAGAGGAGAAAGAATACCAGAAAGACGTGCATACTAACAGATATTTGTAGCGTTGAGGCAGACGATAACAGACATAACATGAGAGTACGAATGCCTGTCCATGGTGTTCTCCCAAAACGGCCATTTGTTATTGGAGAATTCAGGTACCATGAGTGAGAGTGGAAAATCCTGGAATCGACCAGTACTGGAAATGCTAAATCTATACTGGTAATCTGTATAAATGATAGCTTCCAGAAACACTGGGGCCTTAAGCTCTATCATCGATACAATACAACACGACCCAATTACGATGTCGACCCCACAATCATAAGTTGAGCGTATGGCACGATTATTTATAATATTGATTAACCGCCTACGTATGCGATGAGAAGTAGACTCTACTCTATTGAAATAGTATATATGGATAAATATGAAATCTGTATACAATTAAATTGATCAACATAAATGTTAAAAAGATACAAAGCTATTTCGCAGTGGCAGAACAACAATGCCTGTAAATATATATATGAGCTTGGAGAATGAAGTAATATAACGTCAAAAATACCGATATTGGTATTGTTATTGATTGACACTGAGCAGGTGAATTAAAATACGTGTGCAGATGGACCTCCACATTACCGGTCTATATGTGTGTACTACATTTGTGTAGAGTAAAAGAGATTTCTATAAAAAAAAGTACAATACTTGCAAATTTCTTTCACTATAGATTTTAGGTCTTCACAAATCTTGAGCTAACCTAAAAAAATTGGCGTTCTTTTTCTTACCTCTTGTACATTTCAGAATCTTCTTACATCTGAAGGCTTTGAATAAAAGAATCCAAATTGTATTCTTCCTCGTATTCTTTTTCGTCCCAGAGTTCTCCAAGCTCAGCTATAGGATTGGGCTGGCCCGTTTTACCCTTGATTTGACCCGTCTCGTCCAACGCCTCATCATCTCCATTACCAGCATTTCCAATACCATTGCTTCCAGCACCACCGCCGTTAACACCGCCATCAGGAACGTCAAACAGATCAAGCAGTTGGTCAGTGTCCATGGAGCTCAACCCAGAGTTTTGCTGGTTGATAACCGTTGACGCAATGTTGAGCTTGAATTTCTGGAGACCCATGATCTTTTCTTCAAGCGTGTTGCGCGTGATTAATCGGTACACATTGACAACTTTCTTTTGGCCGATTCGATGGGCACGGTCCATGGCCTGTAAATCGTTCATCGGGTTCCAGTCGTGCTCCACAAAAATTACAGTGTCGGCGCCGGTCAGGTTGAGGCCAAGACCTCCTACATGGGTAGTCAAGAGCAGCACATCAATGGACGGGTCACCGTTGAATTTTTGAACAATATCGTGGCGATGTCTTGCATCCGTGCTACCGTCTAATCGCATGTAAGTCACACTCGGCATGGTCTTTTTCAACAGATCGTTTTCAACCATGTCCAACATGTCCTTCAACTGGCAAAAGATGAGAGCTCGATGTTGGCTCGTAACACCCGATGTCAACTCCGCAACTGCTTGGCTCTCCTTACTGTTACCTGTGTTGTTGCTCACGTCGCCAATTCCACAGTCTTTCAAAAGCGCTTGTAGCGCCATCAGTTTCGGTGCATGGTGAATATTTCTGATGTTATCATGCTTGGCATGCATTTGCTGCAAGACTAGTTCGTACTGAGGATGTTTGGGATTCAAGACCAGAGCAGGATGGTTGCATAGCTTTCGCATATATTGCAGAGCTTGAAAGATGTGCTGCTTGCCTTCTTTGCTGGTGTTTTCCATTTCGCCTGAAATTGACGGCTTTTGCTTTTTAGCAAACGTTTCGTATAATTGTTTTTGTAGATCACTCAGATCACAATAGTAATCTTGGATGATCTTGGGCGGCAGGTCCGACAAAACATCTTCTTTCAATCGGCGTAGGAGGAATGGCAACACTTGTTTATGCAGGGCTTCCAGGGCCAGAGCTCCAGCTTCTTGCTCTTTCGACGATGACTTACTGTTTCGGCTAGCAGCAATGGGCTTTGCAAATCGATCGTTAAACACCTTTTCTGTCCCAAGGAAGCCAGGCATAAGAAAGTCAAACAAAGACCAAAGCTCTAACACATTATTTTGTATAGGAGTTCCCGACAAAATGAGGCGGTGATTAGCTACCAAAGTCTTGACAGCCTGCGTCAGCTTTGAAGCTGCGTTCTTAATTATGTGGCCTTCATCAAGCACACAGTAGTTCCAGTACTGCTGTGTCAGTATCCTTATGTCGTTTCTTGTAATGTCGTATGAAGTGACAACAACATCATAGTTCATGAAAGTTTCAGCCAAATCTAGCCGCAAGCTGGGAACTCCGACGTAGCACAATACCTTCAAAAATGGAGCAAAAGTTTTTATCTCGTGCATCCAGTGGCCAGTTAAAGTCGGTGGGCATACAATCAAAGAAGGAAGCTTTCGCGTTTCCGGGGATCCCGTCTTGGCATGCTCTTCCGCTCTCAAATGATGGTCACTGGCTACAATACAAATGGTCTGTAGAGATTTACCCAGACCCATATCATCACACAAAATACCATGCAAATGGTACTTGTTCAAGAACGCAAGCCAGTTGACACCTTCTTGCTGATATGCACGTAAACTGGCCTTAATAGCCACTGGTAGAGGGAAACTCTGTACTTTACTAACGTCAAGCATTTGAGAAATGAACTCTCGCTCTCTGTCACGACCCTCGAGAAGTTTGGCAGACATACCTGGAGGATCAGGTATGCCTGATTCCAGAGGAACCAGCTTGATGATGGAAGCAAATGTAGTCGTTGCTATCAGTCGAACATCCTTGTCAGCATCGCTCATACGACCAAGCACTGGAACAATCAAAAATACCACATATGGCAAAATGTCAGATCCCATGGTAGCAGTCAAATGATAGATACACTCTATAGCGCCTTGGCGAACGTACAGATCCACTGCATTGGGGACTGCAGGCAAAATATGTTCGACGAGGAACGTAATGCCTTCAATAGGCATGACGCTGCAGACTGTAGCAAAGCATTTAGCAGCAGAGTAACGCAACACAGAGTATTTGAGTTTGAGAATTTTGAGAATGAGTTGGAAGATGGGGAAGAATTCAGTAAGAAGCGATTTGTGGAAGGAAGGCAGAAGCGCGCGAATGACGGAAAGTGCATCAATCATATCTTGACCGAGAGTAGAGTCCGCATCGCAAATAGAGTCCGGAATGCTAGTGTCAGAAAGATCTGAAGGTATTGGTGCAAACATGCACTCTTTGATCTTAGGAAGCTTGGTGAACAGGTCAGCGCCAAACAAATGCGCAAGATTCTCTAATGCAGTTTTCGCACCCTGGCGTTTGATCCTTGCGGCTTTGACTTCTTTCTGATGTGCAATGATGTCTGCAGGATCTGTCTTGGCTTCTTCTTTTCTGAGAGACAAGATTCGATCTGTAAATTGCTCATTAGGATGAAATTCAGGCACTTCAGATGTATCCACGCACAGAAACGAGCAGAGATTTTTTATAACCTTGTCCGATGCACCAGTTTTGCCAACGTTCAAGAAGAGTGTAACCAATCTGGCAACTGAGGCCGCTGCTCGAACTTGAAGTTGAGGATTTTCTTCCGCCTTGATACTATCCATTAAGCTTCGAATGATGGGATTGAGTTTTTTAGGAAGCGAACTACTAATACTGACATATGCAGCAGCAGTAGCAGCCATAATGCTAATTTCCCGTGAAGACTTTGCTTCTTTGGCTTCATTAATGGAATGCATTAGGCTGCGATGCGCATCATCAATAGCTTTCGAGTAAGTTATGCGGTAGCTAGCAGAGAGAGACCGCTTAAGCTTGTCAAACACTGGGCCTGCAATGTTTTCTGCGGTTTCAATTGAGAACGCATCAGGTCCAGCTTCAGGCTCGCCTTGAACCACGACAGCTATTTGTGGGATCTTGTGCCGTGGTAATCTGGCGTTGTCAACAAAAATTATGAAAAGAGACAAACACTGTGTACGAACAGCCTTAATATAAGGAGTAAAATCGCGATACATGGGAGTGGGAGTGTCATTATTGAGAATGTGGGTAAGTTTGTCGAGAAATTCAATTTTGAAAGCCGAATGGTCTGAAGGAATCGAGAGTTTGTCTTGATCATTCGATAATGCTTTACCGTACTCTTCCAAAATTAGGCCGGCCACTAAGCGTTGTGTTGAGAAAGAAGATGCAAGATAGGAGCTTATTGAAAGACCGAATGAAGACAGTTGATTTGGATCCCAGAGGGCAAGCATACGTCCAAAACCTCGCGAGGCAGCAACCTTTGTGCGGAGGAAAACAGCAAATCCTATTAAAGTAACATCTCCGGAAAGAATAGGTGAGTCAATGTTAATTTCGAAAGACACTGGAATTGCCGAAGGCGTGTCGGCAACACTTTTTCGTTTTCGTTTTGTGCCTGCTTTTCCTGGTGGAGCAGATGTTTTGTTTCCATTGCTGTTACCGTTGTTATCTTCGTGATTGCCATTAGGGACCAGCGACATTGGCGCGCCAGAAGGTTTGATAAAAATTGAGGTGTCCATTTTGTAGGAGTGGCGAGCTGCGCCGATTGGAGTCATTAATAGAGTAAGGACAGCCTGAGCATTAGAATTACCAAAGAGTGTGGTGAGGTTGAAAGAAGGTGATGGGCCCAAAGACTGGTCCAAAAGCTTATTCCACAGGTCTAAAGAAGAGTTGAGTACCTGCTCGTTTTGTTCGACAAGTAAATTTTGAAAGACAAGACGCAAAATTCGAGCGTCAATCCAATCTTTAGTTCCGTGGCCTTCAATAGCCAAAAATGTTTGAAGAGCACGCAGAACTGCAACTCTAACGTTGGTAATAGAGTGTCGTAAAAAGGGACAAAGACGGGGTACCAGCATGGTGAAGGATTTCGAGGGGTCGGTCTCAGCTGCTGCTTTGATAATATCTAGAACCTGAGGGAACGCACACAACTTAGCGAGAAGATCCATCACATTCCCTATACTAGCACTCAAGTCATCCTTGAGATCACCAAGACAATTCCAAATGACTTCAAGAAGTTGTGGAATGATTTGTGGTCTCAGATCGACTAGCTCTGAGGCGATTGGAATCAATGTGGCAGCACTCATCGCCTGGACATCGTCGTCTGCTTCCTGTAGGCCATGAAGAACGCATTTTATCAAGCCATCTAGGTATGTAGTGTCGCTGAATAAGATATCAGTTCTCACAGATACTAGGTAGCGTAGACCAAGCATGCCTCCATGACACGCCTCCCATTGCGGGTTTCCTGTGCCTAAACCTTCTTGGAGAACAAGACTGCAAAGAACGTCAAAGGTGGATTTAATGATTGGCTCAGGGAGATGCAATAAAAGGGCGCCGAGAGTTTGAGCGGCAGACTCCCGAACAGGCGCAACTACTTGATCGGCTACATAGTCACCAAATCTATCAAGGGCGAAAATGCAACACAATCTACACGACAGATCTTCTAGCCACTCGAAGTTCCTCTTGTCGTTTTCGCGGGAAGTATTTCCTACAACGCGGCCGGCACCAGCACCGTGGACTTTGATAACTTCACGTAATCCTAGAACAGCACCATGACGAACTTCCCAAGCTGGATCAAAAAGATCCACCATGAGAAGCTCACATAAGCCTTCAAAAGGCCAAACTTTATCAACGCCGGCACTACCCTGTTGCATTTGTATAAGTGGCGAGATCTTGGGCGCTTGATGTTCCACAACAACTTTGTCGTTATGTTCTTGGTCGGTGGCTTTCCACTGGGGTTGGTCTTCATTTTCAACTTTGACAGCAGACGGGATAGGACCGGATTGTTCGGCGCGCCTGGCAGCTGAAGAGACTGAAAGGTCAACAACTCTGACTTTGCTGTGATTGGCCTTGGCGTCATGCTTTGCTTTACGTCGGGCCATGGCGCGCAGGCGAGCATTTGAAGCCGAAATGGGGTCTGAATTCACAGTAGAATCTGGAGTCGACCTACCTGATTTAGAGGTGACGCCAGGCGATGCGGGCTTTTGTCTCGGAACACCTTTCAAGCCAGGCGCTGGGATTATTGCGGTGGCTGTAATGGGCTTTATAGGGGTTGGATGCTTGATATCGGCAAGATCGGAATCCATGAGAAGGTCATCATCGAGGTACTGACTGCCCATGCCTAGTTTGTTCTTTAAATTCTGCTTTTGGTGTTTGAGGCGCGTAATGGGGTCGAGATCCTGAAGGGGGTCGTCGTATTCCTTGCCAGCGGATCCAAGAAGCTTTCCACCATGACGAATGACGTTTTTCAGATCAAAATTTTCAAAAGATAACAGAGTGTTTTCGTTTTCTACCTTAGGTTCAGATTTGATGTCATCCGATTCAAGTTTGACATCTGGATCAGGTTTGATCTCTGGCTCGTCGTTGATTTCTTCAATAGCGTTGGGAACCCATTTTGGAGTGTTGGAGACAATGCCGCCAATAGCCCGAGCAGCTGAAATTCGAGTGTCCCATTTTTTTGATTTCAAATAAGGAAAGACTCTGCCCAGTAGATTAAGAAGGTCTTCCGGGTGAGCCTTTTGAACGTCCGCAAGTTGATCTGCAGCGGTATTTCGAACGAAAGCCGAGGAACCAGTATCTAGTAATCTGAAGCAAAGTTAGTGAGTGGGCGGGGATTTACAAAAAGCTCGGCAGGCTTAAGGGGAGTACTGACAATACTAATCTATCGAGTCTATAAGTATGAGGTTAGCATTCTGCATTTTCCATTTTTTTGAGAGAGACTGTAGAAAACTTACCTTGACATTGTTTAGAGAAGATTATTACAGTATGTTCATTTCACAGAGGTCCGAGAAAGATACCAGTGGTAGTTGATGAAGAAGCGGCTCTGTGCACGCGCGAGAGTAGAGGGGGCAGGTGTTGATGGCTGAGAGACTGATGAGAGACTTAACTGTAGGCACCAGCCAACATGACGCTTAAAGCAGGTGTTGTAAAGGCAGGATTTCTATGAACTCAAAAAGCGCGACAAAATGATCTAGGGAATGTTGATCTGGAAGCACTGCTGCAATTTTTTAGCCAAGGCTTGCCTTGTTTTATATTTGAATTCTGGCCTTGATATGTAGCTCTGTCCTGTCTGTTTAACAGCTGAAAAAATATTCAATCAAGAAAAAGAAGAAAAAGAAACGCGAGGGACAAAGAGGTAAGGGTTAAGGATGGAGAAGTTGAGAATCCTGAAATCGTGAAATTTGGGAGGTCACGGGTTATTTATACAAAAATCTTTTTTTTGATTTTCCTTGATTTTTCTGATTTTTTATGATTTTTCTTAAAATTCTTCTTTCAAAGGCTGCGCGGTGGTACCGTTGGGCCTTTTAAAGGATTCTAAACGGGCGAAAAGAAAAAGAACGAGACAGCGCATTTGTTGTTGTGTTTGGCACTGTTTGCCCATAATTGATTGGCCACCCCGTTGTTATGACAACAACACGCCTAGGGACCGAGCAGAGAGTAAAAACATTGAGTCATGTCTTATGTCATACAAGCAGGTGGGCCAGTCATGTGACTGTTGGGATTTGCCTCCGTTTTTGCTTTCTTCCTTACACCACCGTGCCACAGTACCGCTGTTCCACCACTGTTCCACCACTTTTCCACCACTGTTTACCCCACTGCTCTACCACCCCTCTACTACTACCACGCATGCCGTTCTACGGTTCTTCCCAAACTTGTTGTGATTGGGACTATAATAGCAGCGTACAGAATTACAATTCGCTCAGTCTACCACGTAGTCTAACTGCTTACGCCACTCTTATCAGTAAACCCCTAGGCCTCAAGCCACTTGACTTTACATCCCTTCTTCTCCGTTTCCATAGCTGACACCAAACCCGGTATCAAATGGCAAAGTCTACAAGATTCAGTAGGCTTGTAGCTATGCTGTAGCTTTCGACCTAGAATCTACTGCTCCATAGCTGCTGTAACATTTGAAGATTTCTGGGAAGCAGCCAACATAATAAATTTGAATGTGAAAAATGAAAAAAAAATACCCAAAGCCTCTATCGATGATTATTTTTCAGCGTACCCTCTTCAATGCTTTCATTCTTTCTATTGAATGAAAACGGCCTTGCTACGGTGAATAATTCAGAACTACTCAATTGCCTTCTGAGCAAATTTCAAATCTGCGCAGGTTATGACACTGTTGAAATTTGAGATCTAAGAAAAATTTTCATACTTAGCACAAAGATTAATGTGATCTAGAAAAAGAAACAGTCATCAAGCATTACGGTCGCTGTAAAATGCATTTGTGTGATCGCCTATATAAATCGGAATTTCTCACTTCAACAACTTTTCTTCCCTCCCCATAGTTCATCAATTAAGTAACTTACACACATAACGTAGGACAACATGTGCGAGACCGAGACTCCCTCTACCGCTCCCAACACTGTCGATGATAAAGTCGAGGTTGGCCCTTCATTCCAGCCCCGCAATCCATATGGTCCCCATCCCAGTGATTATCTTTCCAACGTCTCCAACTTTCAGCTTATCGAATCTACCCTGAGAGAAGGCGAGCAATTTGCAAACGCGTTCTTTGACACCGAAAAAAAGATTGAGATTGCCAAAGCCTTGGATGACTTTGGTGTGGACTACATCGAGCTGACTTCTCCTGCAGCTTCAGAGCAATCGCGCAAGGATTGCGAAGCTATCTGCAAACTAGGCCTCAAAGCCAAGATTCTCACACACATCCGGTGTCATATGGACGATGCGCGTCTGGCAGTCACTACTGGTGTTGATGGTGTTGATGTAGTCATCGGCACATCACAATTCCTGAGGCAATACTCACACGGAAAAGACATGAACTACATTGCCAAATCTGCTGTCGAGGTTATCGAGTTTGTCAAGTCACACGGCATTGAAATCCGGTTCTCTTCTGAAGATTCTTTCAGATCGGATCTTGTAGATCTTCTCAACATTTACCGCACAGTTGACAAGATTGGTGTTAACCGAGTTGGAATTGCTGATACCGTTGGTTGTGCAAACCCAAGGCAAGTCTTCGAACTTGTGCGAACCCTCAAATCTGTTGTTTCTTGTGATATTGAATGCCATTTTCACGATGATACTGGTTGTGCTATCGGTAATGCTTACACTGCGCTTGAGGCAGGTGCAAGACTCATTGATGTTTCCGTGTTAGGTATCGGCGAAAGAAACGGAATCACGCCTTTAGGAGGTCTTATGGCCCGCATGATTGCAGCTGACCGAGACTACGTTTTGTCTAAGTACAAGTTACACAAGCTGAGAGATCTGGAGAATCTTGTCGCCGAGGCTGTTCACGTCAACGTTCCTTTTAACAATCCTATTACTGGTTTCTGTGCTTTTACTCACAAGGCTGGTATTCATGCCAAGGCAATTCTTGCCAATCCTTCTACTTATGAAATATTGAACCCAGCTGATTTCGGACTCACGCGCTACATTCACTTTGCAAACCGTCTGACTGGCTGGAATGCCATCAAATCGCGTGTGGATCAGCTCAATCTCAATCTGACAGACGATCAGTGCAAGGAAGTCACTGCCAAAATCAAGAAGCTTGGTGATATAAGATCTCTTAACATCGATGACGTGGATTCCATCATTAGAGAATTTCATGCGAAAATCGGCACTCCTGCTCTTAAAGCTGTTGATGACAGTGAGCCTGCTATCAAGAAGGCTAAGACGGAAGAAACTGTGGAGCCTGCATCTGTATTGTAATTGCCATTTATATATTTGAGATGTAGTGCTATTAGCGATGAAATATATTTTAAGGCTATTATGGTCTATTGTAGCTATACCATGTGGAAGGCCATAGTCTGTAGAAAGTTGCGTATCTACAAGTAGTCTGAACATAGTGCGCCTCTTCTAAATGACATAATCACTGGGCTCCGCTGCAGCTGAAATTGCAGTATCTATTTTTGCGGCTAGCCCCGGCGGCCTTTCGACCTAACCCATTGATTATTCAGCAGCGACGACATGAGCAGCAATAGTTTTGCAGCCCCCAAATTTCGTTGTTTTTGGTTCCTTCATTAGCGCTCACTTCTTGCACCCCGAGAGCAGCTTTAATACACCACTTTTTCGCAGAGTTCTCTGTACAAATAAACCTCTCGACTCTTCTGAACATATCTGCCCATTATGAGCGAAAAGGAGGATATCTTTCGTATGTAAATTGGCCCGTCAAGACAAGCATTGCTGCATCTCGTCTAACACAACTTCCAGGTTCTGCGAAAATGAGTCTTGTGCAGCTCTACATTGCTACCGAGATTGGCCGTGATGTCGTCTCTGCACTTGGAGACTTGGGAAATGTTGCTTTCCGCGACCTGAACTCCAAAGTCAATGCCTTCCAGCGGAGCTTTGTCAAGGAAATTCGACGCATTGACAATGGTGAACGTCAAGTCCGACTTTTTGGCAAGCAACTTGAGCAACGCAGCATTCTTGCGTCCCCTCCTCCTGACTCCGTATCCGTTGCGCCTACTTCCAGCGATATCGATGATCTCTTGGCCAAGCTCAACACTCTTGAGGAGCGCGTCACCCAGCTCACGGAGTCTGAAGATAGCCTTCTCAAGCGCGAGATGGAGCTCAAGGAGCTTCGATATGTCATTCGAGGCGCTGGCCAAGTATTTTCAAGCACTGACGCTGTCCATGTCGAGGGCAATGGTAACTCAAGCTCTTACGACGAGAGCACTGCACCACTGCTCGCGGACGACGCCGAAAACGATATTGAGGAATCTGCTGCTGGCGTAAGATCAAGCGCCTTGCTTAACGTCAATTTTGTTTCTGGCGTTATTGCAAGAGAGAAGCTCAGTGTTCTTGAGCGAATCTTGTGGCGTGCTTTGCGTGGTAATCTGCTTTTGCGCCAGGTTGACATTGACGAACCTATCTACGACCCCAAGTCTGGCAAATCTGTTTCCAAGAGTGTTTTTGTTGTGTTCACACATGGTTCTACTCTTCTTGGCAAGGTCAAACGTATTGCTGAGGCTCTTGACGCGGACCTCTACGCTGTCGATGAAGAAGCTTCTTTGCGTAAGGAGCAATTAGACGAGGTCAATTTACGTCTCAATGATATTGAAAGCGTGGTCAAAAACACTCAGCTTACTCTCACCAGCGAGCTCACTTTTATTGCCGCCAAGCTCAACGCTTGGTCTGTTATTCTCGCAAAGGAAAAGGCCATTTATAGCGCACTAAACCTATTCATCTACGACCCTCGTCGGAAGTGTCTGATTGCTGAAGGCTGGGTTCCTTCTGATGACATTCCTTCTGTTCAGAACTGCCTCAACACTATTACAGAGAGTGCTGGCGTCGATGTTCCGTCTATTCTAAACGAGCTCAAAACAAACAAAACGCCACCTACGTACCACCGTGTCAACAAATTCACCGCTGCGTCTCAAGCCATTGTTGATGTGTACGCTGTTGCCACTTACCGTGAGGTCAACCCTGGTCTCCCGACCATCATTACTTTTCCTTTCATGTTTGCCATCATGTTTGGTGATCTTGGACATGGCGCCATTTTGACTTTAGCAGCCCTGGCTTTGGTCCTCAATGAAAACAAAATTGCGAAGATGAAGCGAGATGAAATATTTGACATGGCATACAGCGGACGATACATTCTGCTTCTTATGGGAATCTTTTCCATGTACACGGGCCTATTGTACAATGATATGTTTTCACGCTCTCTCACGCTTTTCAAGTCCGGCTGGGCCTGGCCTTCCCATTGGGAAGAAGGCGATAACATTGTTGCCCACAAAGTTGGCGTGTACTCTTTTGGTCTCGACAGTGCATGGCATGGAACCGAAAACAATCTTCTATTTACCAATTCTTACAAGATGAAGTTGTCAATTCTTATGGGATTTATCCACATGACTTATAGTTATATGTTTTCTCTTGTGAACGCCCTTCATTTCAAGAGACCCATTGATGTTTGGGGAAACTTCGTTCCAGGTCTTTTGTTCATGCAGAGCATTTTTGGATACCTTTCCATTTGCATTGTTTACAAGTGGACAGTTGACTGGCTTGCCATTGGTGTGACTGCTCCGGGCCTCTTGAACATGCTCATCAGCATGTTTCTGTCTCCTGGAACCGTTGATGAGCCGCTTTACCCAGGCCAGTCTACCGTTCAAGTTATTTTATTGCTGATTGCATTTGTTTGCATCCCCTGGCTGCTTTTGCTTAAACCTTTGTACCTCCGCAAGAAGATACAAGAGAAGGAAGCCCATCAGTATGAGCTTGTTGGTGAGAATGGCCACGCCGAGGACGCCGATGATGACGATGAGGAAGGTCATGGTGAGAATTTTGGTGATATTATGATCCATCAAGTAATCCACACCATTGAGTTTTGCCTGAACTGTGTCTCCCACACTGCTTCTTACCTCCGTCTATGGGCCTTGTCCCTGGCACACGCCCAGCTTTCTACTGTACTGTGGTCTATGACACTTGCCGGGTCTTTTGGAACCACTGGTATAGTTGGTGTTTTTGCGACTGTTTTCTTGTTTGGCATGTGGTTCGTGTTGACGGTCTGTATTCTTGTCATTATGGAGGGCACGTCTGCCATGCTGCATTCGTTGCGTTTGCATTGGGTTGAATCCATGTCCAAGTTCTTTGAAGGAGAAGGTAAGCCATACCTGCCATTCTCGTTTCAGAGACTTTTGGAAGAGGAAGCCGCTGCTGCTTAATTTGGTTTGACTTAAAATTCAATACGCATATGACGTAAACATACGACAATATTCTTTACTCTGAGAAATTAAGCGATCGAGCTAACAAGCCAACAATCAAACATACATGAACTTCACTCTTTGTAACTAATACAGATAATCTAAAAAAAGAAAGAAGAAAGAGACATTATTATAAGTGCCTTCAAATCTCACATACTACGCCTCTTTTTTACCCAAAGTCAGAACTAAAAAGCTCGTTGAAGGCAGTCGTCAAGTCCCTATATTTGAGAATCCATCAATGAACCATTCATAATTGCTAAATACTGCCCAGTCATCCATTGCTCTATATTCTGATAAACCTCCTTCTGAAATGACTTTGCTGGGTGGGTGGCGACGCATTGTGGAACCCCACGCACACAATTACATCAAGTCCATTTTCTATGTTTCTCATTACCAAGAGCTCAATATCAACAGTAGACCAGTATTATTTGAGTTTTGATAAAGCAAATATACACGAAGCAAAAAGAATTTGGACGACACAGGAATTGAACCCGGGACCTCTCACATGCTAAGCGAGTGTGATAACCAACTACACCAGACGCCCACTTAATAGTTTGCTTGTAAAAGCCGATATAGATGATAGCAGCAAAGAAATATCAGTAGGACTTTGCAAAAACAAATGTACTAGAATTTGCTGGCGAAAAACGACATAATTGACGGAACTGAGGATCTTACTGAAGAAGCAGACATCATCCATGAGCCAGATCCCCCTGACATCATGCTGGGTGACGGCGATGTCGTCGGCGAGGAAAATGGTGGTGGCGATGCCACGGCACAGCCAGCGGATAGCCCAACTGGTAGAGCCACCATGGAAGTGGCATCACCTGGGTTCAAATCCCTGCTGTGCCTAGTTCACAGTGATGGTCAAACCTTATGAGGGAAGTTCGCTTAGGTTTTCCCCTGGCTCCCCAGCCAGGTTTCCCTGAAGCGCTGTGATAAAAGGCTTAAGTAAAGCCTTTGCCAAAGCAG
>JAJMAH010000187.1:0-14022 GCA_030564925.1 Geotrichum aggregatum
TTGTCTCTTCATCGGGTTTTTCGTTGTTGAAGAATTTTTCGGTATCGCCACCATAATTGTTCATTTTTTCGGCATCGCCACCACCATTTTCCTCGCCGACGACATCGCCGTCATCCAGCATGATGTCAGGGGGATCTGGCTCATGGATGATGTCTGCTTCTTCAGTAAGATTCTCAGTTCCGTCACTCATTATTGCGTTTTGTATGCTTTAAAGATTCTCAATATTTCTATATTATGGTAGTAATATATTTTTATTAGGTAATCTATGCTAATAGATTTTAAGTAAATATATCAGAAGACTCCGTGGCCAAGTTGGTTAAGGCGCGCGACTGTTAATCGCGAGATCGTGAGTTCAACCCTCACCGGGGTCGCAATTTTTTTTCTCTTGTTAAGTCTTTCCTTTTCACACGATACATACCATTAAATCTGTTTGAATCGAGGCTTGATGTGAACCTTTCTGGCTTGACACAGTATCAATTGGGATTTCTGATTGCCTAATAGTGTTCAGAACGCTGGAGTCGCGACGTGTTTGTTATGTAACTGTGATTGGCTCCTAAGATTTTAAGTAGACTAACGTGCACGATGGCTTGGTCACGATCGAAGCCTGGCCATGGTGGATATAATGTAATCTCTCTTACTTCTTGATATTTGAATTGCGGATCTGAATCTGGGATCTGGGATCTGGGATTTACGTATACAATATGCTACAGAGACGAGTTTCGGTCCATGTTTCAAAACACAAAGTTGAAACCTTGTCTAGTGTTTCTCAAGAACCGTAAACAAAATAAAGAAAAAAAAAAAAAGCAAGGGAAAACGCACATCAAGGTCTCTAGTGTTCACGACAGAGGCCAAAATAAACAAAAAACAACCCTAATGCTGAATGTGCCTTAAAAAAAACAGAGATACTTTAGATTGTTCAAGCTCAAAGAAGACTTGACAATTGAAAAAAAAAAAAAAAAAAAAAAGAATCAAAAGAAGCCTTCTTCTTTATTTGCCTGTGTATGTTTGTGTGTTCGATAGTTATGTGTGTCGGCTTCTTTAACCTCGAGCAAGAACTCGTTTATATATCATGAGTAGCAGAACCACTTGTAGAGATTCAATTATATATATTCAGTTCAACTGGAAATCAGTTATTTAAAATCAATAACGAAAACCAAAGAAGCAAGAAAGAACTGAAATTAAAATAATAGCAAAAACATGGAAGCACTGAAATTCAGCAATAAAAGTTATCAAGACGAAGATTTCCTCGAAGGCCGAGAGTTCTATCGGGCGCTGGTTCCGTCTGACAACTTGTTGGTTCGGAGTCAACGAAAGGTATGTAAATCGTGCAGTGATCCTTTTTTCGATTGTTGTATCTACCATGAAATCTATCGCCATAAATAGCAAAGGCCTTCTTTTATCGATTTTTTTGGCTAACCATTGAAAAAAATAAATTCATCTTGATGTTATTTGACATTTCGACTGTTGAATTTTTACTATACATTTTTTAACACAGCTCTTTTTCTGGGGTTTTGTCTGTCCGCTTCTCTGGGTAGCATGTCTTTTGTCGACGTTGTACTTTTTCATCGTTCTTGCAAAGAACCAATACTGCTTCAAGCAATGGCAAAGGCTCAAATGGCATCTATTGGGATTCTGGTGGTTCAAATCTCAATTCCAATCGCATTCACAATTTGACATGGAAATGGAAATAGAAATGGCAAATATAAGCCCGGAAGCTTTATACACAAGCCTTCCTCAAGACCAAACTTCAAATTCAGCACCTAGGCCTGTGTTGCACATTAAAACGACAACACCAATATCGGTCAATGAAGCAGTGTTTTTTTACATGTACAGATATGCCAGGTTTGCGTTTTTGGGTTTGACTGCTTATGGAGTGTTGGGAAGTTACTGTGCATTTCTTGTTGTTCAGATCAATTAATGCCTTACGCCTCGCATTGCCGTCACTGTCAATTGCAGCTTGTGATCTGAGAGCTGAGTGTCTCGTCTATTGGTATGAGGTCAACATCGAATTTGCTCATTTGCTTCGTCATTCTCGCCTCGAAAAAAAAAAACTCCATGGAGTAATTCGTTCAAATTTCCTTCAATTATTTCGTTACCTGTATTTATAAATAAATAAGCACAAAGCTTAAGCAGCAAAAAGGCCTTATTGCTCTCCTTCAGCTTGACCTTCTGCCTTTTCAGCACGAGGACCAGCTAACTTGTTGATCGATTCTAGACGCGTTAATACAAATATCTCGGTACAGATTTTTCAAGGACAAAATCAGCCATTACTTACGCTGAACAAGGTTGATTGAAGATCTCTTTTGACCCTCTTCCGTCTCGTATTGTTGCATAGACGCGTTGGCTTCAACGTATACCAAATTTCTAAAGCAGCAGCGTTCATGTTAATATCATTCAAAAGTGTGGCTGAGCCAAGATAGAACAAAAGTAGCAAATTTTGACAAGACTTGATCGAACTTGATTTAGCTCGATTGAACACGTTCGCGCTCGATGAAAAAAAAACACTCACCCCTTTTGTACATAGCTATTCATGAAATTGATCGCATTTTCATCAAACACAGCCACATTGAACCACGACGTGTGGTCCTTGGCAGTCTGGACAGCTAGCGAGTACCGAATGTACTTGCGGCCAGCCTGAGAGCTGAGCTCGGTGATGTCTGTACCAACGCGACCTACAAGCGTAAGTCGTGCGACATTGGCGCGAGCAGCTGACGATGAAAAGTGGCGAGCCGCGGAGGCTGAGCTGTTGCTGAGGGCGCGAAGACCGGATCTGACGTTGAGCATTGCGATTGAGTTGTTTATTAGCGAGTCGTTATCGAAACTTTGAGTAAAAAAAAAAATGAGTTGACGTTAGAATGAATTAAAAAAAATAAAAAAGTGATGGAGTAAAAAGAATCTATGGAGATAAAAACGCGTCACATGCAACTCAATTGCAAACTTGTCAACAATCCACGAGAAGCCCAGCTAGTGATTTGGTTTATGATTCATGGGTTCTGTTATCCATGGCCAAGGCCCAAGCGGACTACGTATTTGGAGAATTGCAACGGACCCAAAGGTTACAAATGCTCCCATTCTCCAACTCTACAATTCCCATTCCACACGTATGCGTGCATATGCAAATTCAAGGCTAACAACAGTTCAAGCTCTTTGTTGAATACATCGGTATTCTGCATGTCTTTATTGAGGGTCACCTTCGCGTCTAGCCGACTCAGCAGCGCTCCTTCCTCCATCGCAGCATCCATGAGTTCCATGTATCCAAGCTTGAGCTTGTCCTGGCTAACAAGTAACAGGTTACCTAGAGTTTGGCTTCCCTTTTTGTGAATCAAGACAGAATGGCCGCACTGGTACTTTGGCTTGAAGAGAGCAAAGTCGTGGATAACGTGGGAAGAATGGCGGGTCATCCTGAGCGCTGGCGTAAGACAAGGCGACATGGGGATCAGCTCGTTTTGGAGGAAAGACAGGCTGGTTGTCAATAGCCTGTCCAGGTCGTTGCAAGGGAAGAAGATGGCGTTCCATGAGGTTGTGCTTTCTGCAATTGTCATTGTAGTCCAGTAATTGTCTGACGACCGACGAACTAGAACCGGCATGCAATTGTAGTCTCTGGTCTAAGTCGACCACAGCGTATGATCAGGCACATCTCGTAACCTGTGATGGCAGTAGTGCATTTCAAGCAGGGTGTTATGAGTTTTCTGGTCATGCTCCTTGAGCCTGATCTCGCTCTACGTTTTTCTGATTTCAACAGGGTGCTTCCATCTTCAAAGATTCCAGCATAAGAGCTTCTCTCATGCCGGGCGCTGGTCTCTGAAATAGCTCACTGGCAGTATACTGCAGGACTTTCGGTGGTCTAGGAAAACCATGTCTGGTCTCCATGATGTCACTGAAATCTGGAATATCGATTTTCATGATTTTAATAGGATATCAGTATTTCTCATTGTGATATCACTGAGCGAGTGAGACGTAAAGAAATAAAAATAAAAAATAGTAAAACAAGCCATGGCAGCAGGTCTCGATCTAAAATTAGACACCACGCGGAATGGAAAATATCACGAACTCGCTGAAGAAAATAATAGAAATAAAGATGAACTGAATAAAAAATGAAAATAAAACAAATCGTGAAAAAGCCGTTGGACACAAAGCTCACACAATTTCAAGTCAGTTTGTCCGTACTGTACGCACTCTTAGTTCTTGGTTCTTGGGCGGCGATCAGATAGATCTGGCTGGCTTCAAGGCTCCGCTGAGCTGGGGCGTGAGAGCCTTGTAGCATGTCCTCAGAAAGTAGAAGCAGACTCATCAACTGAAACTGTTTTGCTTCAAAGGTCTCAAATCACAACTTGGATCAAGCTCACCTTTTCGTTCCATGGAAGAGCCCGTCGGTTAACGTATTTCGTATACTTTTGTAACGGTTTACTCAGACGCTGCTCAGTTGATTGGATTCTTTTGCTTGATAGCAAGTTTATTACTGTGCAGTGTCAGGTCTGATGTAGCTATACGTGCTGTTTAGCAGCGATGGCATGGAAGTAGAACGTCTTGTGGGACCTCTGAGATAGATCTGGATATAGAACTAGATATGGAACATTGAGAGCTACAAAATTTATACGTGAAAATAAAACACATGGGCAAGTTTTTTATGTTAGCAAGTTATATTGCAATTGCCAAGCAGTGGCCCTCAACTTTTGGAGCACACCTGTATTGAAGGCTGTTCAGTGTACAAGAGACTACACGAACGGGCATTCGGCAGTCATGAAAATCTCAGGAAATCTCAGGAACTCTCAGAAAATCTCAGAAAATCTCAGAAAATCTCAGAAACTCGAGTCAGAAAAAAAAAAAAAAAAAAGCAGTTATACAAGAGCAGACGAACAGGTTGTGGTACTGTAAAAGCACCAACTCTGGCACTGGTAAGGCGCTGGCAGGCACTGACAGTAATGCTCTAGACTCTCTAGAATGCAGGCACTGACACAGCTCCGGCACTGGCAAGACACTGTCTGGATACGGCAGCTGCCAGGTACCGGTGTCTACTCTGTACGCTTCCTTCCATGCATGACTCTAACAGCATTGATCCAAGTTTAAACTTAATTGAGCTTAAATAGAAAACATCCAAAAAAAAACCCATCGAGTTTAGTAGGGACAAAATTGGCTATGCTCTTATTATACCTGGAGCTCAGATTCAATACAGGCCTGTTGCGTGAACTTACACACAGAGTGGCAAAAAGCGATGTTGACAGGATTCGAACCTGCAACCTTCGGAAGATTTGATTTCAGTGTACCGAAATCCGATGCGCTAACCATTGCGCCACAACACCTTTTTTCTTGCAAGTTGGGTTTTTGGGGCTTACCAAAAGCAAATGTCTATACCTGCACTATTTGCACTCCGTAAAAATTTCTTTGATTGTCGCTTTATGACAGACCGGTTTGTTCTTTTTTCATCGATTCGTTACTAAAAATTGCTTGGCGGAAGTATTTCAGCAGATTGAATGATTAAGCTTTTCAGTTTTTCTGTGCATGGTTAGGGTAACCTTCACATTTGGCCACGACTATAAAATGATGTATCCATCTATCAGCTCTTTATTGGCGTAAACTGAGCATGGATCGTTAAAACTTGGATCATCAGGAGTCAAAACTGACATATTGCTAGAGTGCAATAAATCTGAGCAATGCAGCCCATGGCATGTAAACGACGGTACGTCCACGGTAGTCTACCTAGGAATATATGGGTCGGGCCGATGTAGAGGCTCCTGTGGACTATTTTTTTTTTGTGTCTACCCCCTGCCAGGAGGTATAAATATGCAAAGATGCAAGGATGCACGGTATATGCTTAATTCTCATCAAGGAGATAACAATACTGCATTGTTAGAGGCAGAGGTATCAATCGCCAGAAACAGTCCAATATCGTGAAACTTTTCACAGGGTGCCCGTAGAGTGAAAAACAATGACGAAATAGACCATCGTGAATTCGAACGATCGCGATATCGACGGGAATATAAAAACTTATGACATGACATATGTAGAAGAGAACCACATAACGTTCAATTTGGGAAACGTTGGTTTGAAATACAACAGAATATAATAAATAAATAAATAAAAAAGGGGATTGCGATCGTGATGGGATCTCACGTATATTATATTTTGGCGGTATCTGAAGGCTCTGAACGATATTCCAGGGATTTTCCAAGGAAGTTTCAGGGATTTTTCAGGGATGAAGATAGAAAGCTGCTGCTTGTTTGAATTCCATACTGAATGGAGTCCAAACGGACCCACCTATTTCCTCTCTCCTGGCATGCTGCTGCACCAGACATGTTGCAATTCGTCTACCGCTATACCGATTAATCTGCCGCTTCTTCTTTTGTAGCTCTGCCATCCATATCGATATCCCTTGTGTTTACTCTGAGAGAGGTTCCAAGCAGAAACAAGGAGCTTCAACACATGGGTCAGCCGCGTTTTTTTGGAACCGACATAGCAAGTCCGGCCTGGCCATGGCCGTGATCTACCGTATCAGCACTAGTAAAGCTGATCCAAAACCCGACTTTTGATCATGATCGTTGGAGCGGCAACTGGCTATGGCAGATCTACCTATAGAATATTCATCCATAGAGAGATAAAGAGCGCTGCAGCTTACAGTTGTTGAGAAGCGTTATTTGCGTTATTTGCGTCTTTTGCGGCTTCTGCGTGTACGCGTATACGCGCCTACTGGCGAGCACATGTGTTTTGCGTCTCCCTGTAGCGCTGTTGCCATGGTTTCCATTGCCAGTTTCTGCCAGCCGCTAGCTTGCTCACGCGATTGAAGGAGGTTTTTTTCCATCTGATAAAAGAGCCAAACAGGCAATAAGCTATTTTTCTTGAATGTGATTGGCCATGGCGGCAGATTCAACCTCTAACGAGCCTATGGTCATAAATTCGTACGTAAGAAGTCGCCTCTGGGCTCAGGCTCTCAGTGCCCGCTCGCCCTTTGAAACAACAGCAGCTATTACAATAGCTCAGATCAGTCCAATTCCAATTGTAACAACATTTGGACTGTTGCAAAGCGGCGTCCAAGATGTTATGGTTCCATTTCTAAAATTACTTTGAGTGAAATATTTAAGGTTTTTTTTTTTTTAGTACTGCAACAGTACACGTTTGAAAATACAAGGCGAAGCCCACATAAACAAACGAAAACAACAACAACCCACTTGTGGTAACTATTTTTAAGTCGTAAATGAACATCTTAGACGGACATTTGGAAATGGACATGAATTGTTGGGCTTGAGAGGCCAGAAGGCCGAACGGCCGAACGGCGCCGGGCAGATCGGTTCAGAGTCGGTTCCCGGTCGGTTCCAAGTCGGTTACGCTGCGAGTAGTCTCAGCAGAATGTAGATCTAGCCTAGCTTAGGCAGCTTTAGGACTTGTGCTATAAGCCCACCCACGTGCCAAACACATGTTTACAGAAACTACGTACTACGCGTATACTGTAACATGTCGACAGTGGTGAAAAGCAAGAACTCGCGGGGAGACAAGGCAGACTTTAATTCTTAAGGTTGTCTTGTATTGACCTGTCTCAAAAGCTAGATTCAGAGCAGTTTAAAATTGTGTTCTTCCATGTAGACTGTACCGGGCAGCTGGGCTGCGGACTGAATAGACTCCACTGATGGCTAGCTGAGCTTATCTTGTTTCTCTAAGTCTTGAGCTTGTTGACGTTATTCACTCAGTCTCCTAAGGTTGGAACTTACCCTTCCACTCCTTCTTTGGTTTTAATTTTTATAAGAATATAATATTTTTAGATGTCTGACCCCTTCATAGCCCAATGATATTTCAGCACTGATAATGCTGCAAGCGATGCCAAGCAACGGCAGGCATGAATAGCTTACCCGTCCAGAACCATCCGCAATCAGCCAGATCGCTATATACAGGGCGCGACAGGCTGTTGTGGTTGCTACGGGAGCCTTTATTCTCAGGGGAATCACCCTTTTCGCCCTTTTCGCCATGTGCGTACAGCTGATAACCTTTGCCAATCCCAAAAAGCAATTTCCTTCATTTAGAATCTGAATTTCGCTGAAATATTCATATATATACGGCCATTCCTCCTATCCAGGTTCCTTCCTGTTTTCTTTTCTCTTTCTCATCGATCCTTCTAGCGGCCACACTCTTCATCTTTGATCAATTATTCATCGTTCGTCGTTCATCGTCTTTCATTCATTAACATGTCCTCTCCTTCTGATCTCTCTGCCAATGCCTCTCCTGAATTTGATTCCTTCAATGAATCCCACATTTCAGACTCTCCTCTAATGGACGACGATAGCAACTTAGACCACATGGATGAATCTATTGATGATATCCAAGATGACATGACCGCTATGACGCCCGGCTCAAACAAGCGCAAAGAGGATATGACGCTGCCCCTCCCCCCTGGCGCTCTTCCCCCAAGAAAGCGCGCAAAGACCAAGGATGAAAAAGAGCAGCGACGAATCGAACGAATCATGCGCAACCGTCAGGCCGCCCACGCTTCTCGCGAAAAGAAACGAAGACACGTCGAGGACCTAGAAAAGAAATGTGTCTCTCTATCTACTGAAAACGACCAGCTCCACAGCCAGGTTCACCAACTACAAAACAACTACTCTCAATCATCAAACCACTCCAAATTCCTGAGAAACAAGCTCTCCGAGCTAGTTGACATGATTGTCTCTGCACAGTCAGCAGGAAACTTGACTGGCGTTGAAACTGCAAAGTTTCTACGAGAGGTCGACTCAAAAGCACCTACAGCCACGTTGGCTCCTCCTAAATTAGAGCCTGCGCCTCCACAAACTACAGCAGCATCTCCTGGCTCTCTCGTCATTGACGATTCAGACACGCACTCCGAAAGCGGAATGTCCATTCCAAGTCTGTCTTCGTCTGTTGCCAGCTCCCCGTCCACCTCTCCCTTGGACATAATGATCAAGTCCGAGCACGACGACGACCACGTCGTCATTTCCCTCCCCGAAGAAGAATATTCCCTGTTTGGTTTGTTGGATTACCGGTCGCATCATCCAGCAGTGGTGATGTGTATCTAAACACGATCAGCAGCGTCGGCCAATGAGCCAAGCAAGGAACGTTCCCACTCGGTTGTTTTTAACAATCTCGCCACAATGGAGTCGCTAGATTTGGAGGACTATTCATTTCTAAATGAAAAAATGGTCCAGACTGACTATTCATCCCCCGACTACGAATTGGATGCTTTTGAGCCTTTGTACTCGAGCTTTTATTCTGAATCCTTGTAGGAGACGTCTTACAAGTCCGTGGGGGTAGTAGTTTTAACACTACTATGAAACAAGAAGCAAACCACACTTGGAAGGGCACAACTGTGCAGGACATGCCTGGCCAACAAATGGCGCGCCTAACGGCAGCGACTGGTTAGAGCCGGCGGTCCTCTGCGCAAACACCCTGAATGTTGGTGAAATTCTGATTCAATGCATTAGTGAGGGCAGTGGACTTGAGAATGGTGGTTATGGTGGGCAGTATGGCTAATATGACATGCTGAACGTTGGAGGAAAAAGTATTTATTTGTGCGCAAACTAGGGAGTTTGTGTACCTTGCTGATTGAGTTGTCTCATTCAATTAGCGGTTCTATATGTGTATTATTATTATTTTATTTGAATTGAAACAAGGTGTTTTATGAACTTCTTTAGCTTCTAGTATTATACGAGGATATGTTTGACGGAGAAATTGAATCGTTGTGACCGGCATGGAAGAAAAGGGGGTTCAGAGGTCATTTCAATATCACAATGTTTGCATATCATGGCATAGCCGCAATTGTCGTCATCGCGGCTACAGCGAAAATCATTGAAGAGCCAGATATGCTACAGCTGAAAAGGCAAAGCAGGCTAAATTACAATAAATCATGTGCTACCATGGTAGAGTTGAAAGGGGTGGCGGGGAGAGGGCAAAAAAAGAAGGAGGTTCAAGGAGGTTTTGAAAAAGAATGGGCATTTTTAATAAAATTACCAGTGGTTGCCTGCGGGCTTAGCTAAATATCGACCTAAATCATCATAAGAAGACGCCAATAGTGATAAAGAAAAATAATCAAATGAAGAAAAGACTCCTAGGCTACATAGTTTTTTTTTTTCAAGTAGTACATGAGAATTTACTCAAAAATCGTTTTTTCACTTGAAGATAACGATGGAATGAAGAAGATATCGACCTTATGCTCAGTTTTGAAAGCCTGTGCATAGAACAATAAGAACGAAACACATATATTATAGAAAAAAGGAACTGATCCATAAGTCAAGAATGCATGCGCATATAATTTTTTTTTTTTTAAGAGTTCTGAAAATTTAAAGATTTGTTCATAAGCTTGCAAGAGCTCTCTCAATATGAGCTCTCTCAATATGATCGTAATCTTACTAGTTCAGGTTTCCTTTTTGCTGATTTTTGGGTTTTTTCTTCCTAATATTTTATATGTGTGGTTATGAGATTTGGCGCATGCAATGTTTCGATACAGAATGTGAAGAGAAATCCGCTGACAAAACCGTGAGAGAGAAACGATTACGGGCATTTTCATGGGCTTAGATTACTTGTAAGGCTGAATAACCGCAAATTGCGAAGCTCTCCAACACGCTTCTCTCAACGAAAGTTTCCTCACAGCTTGATCTTAAGAATTTTATCAATTTTGTGCACTACACAATTGATTACGACTATGAAATGGCCTCTATCTTTTGAGTTTCTGTTACTAGTACTATTGATTGTATTATGGCAGCTATCTCTAAGCCAATTGACTGGCAACCGAATCAAGGCTATGATAGCTCCACATACTAAGGCATTTTACGTAGAAATGCCCATTCCCTCAACTTGGCTCAACTCAACTCAACTCATATTATAGACAACCACAGCCTTTTATCTACGTGGCACATACCGTATTCAACATATACAGATTCGCCAAAAGAAAAACTTTTCAACTTTTCCTGTGTTTACTTGGATAGTATTCTGAGTAACGAGATCTGCACCAACGCGTCATACATCAGGTTTGTGAAGTATGACTTTTTGATCTAGTATCTATTACAAAGGTATCCAATGCATCTAAAATTGATAGTGAGTGATAGGCCATTCAGCGCTTTTCTCCTTCAAATTATACTCCCATGAGCCATGCATCTTATTACTCTGGGCATTTGAGATTTCAGTATTCATATTCAGATTATGGACTATTTGCTTAGTGCACAAGAACGATGTGTCATATCCTGTTGGTATATGTTGCATTCGAATACGCTGAATACAAGGTGTTTAGGCTTGAGTACAATACCAACAATGAGGTTTCTGCTAACAATGCCGATGCTAAGTATTGGCTTGGGCGGAGAGGTTCCCTGGAAATGAAGCACATGAAGCTTTTAGCCAAATATTCTAAGAAGATGTGTTTTTTTTCCTTGCAAAAGCCAGTCTAACAAAATGAACCAAATCTGCTTTGTTTCCGCCATCTTCTTTTTTTCTTTCAATGCATGTTAAGGGCACTTTTGCCTTGAAAAACAAAGATATGATTTGCACACATCTGAGCTAAGAACACAAGCAAGATCGTATATTCTGATATAGCATAAAATAGTCAAAAAAAAACCCCAAAAAATGCGTGGCTTGATTTACTCTTGGACTTGTAGCCTGGGCTGGCTCAAGCCCTTTGTATTGTAGCCTGTACTACGCTGAAGTGACTGTAAACTTGCCGTAATAAACAGAAACACATGACTGCTCTCTCATATTTGCGGCTTTGCCAAAGCTACAAAAGTAACAATGGCTGCATGTTTTTCTGGGCCCGTCGTCCCTTGATTGTTTTTTGACAAAATACACAATCATCTACAGCCAACTCTTAGTCTTACCATGGCGCAATTTGTGGCTGCTGCAAACCGTTTTCAAGCCAAGGTGCAGCAGTTTTTAAAAATCAACAATTGACCCCCAAGCCAGCCCTGCTCTCACATTGAGTATCATCATACGATCTCACTTAGCTACTACAGCTATATAAAAAAGAAAGGTTTGTACTCTTAATTTTCACATACCCCATAATTAAAAAAAAACCAAAATAACAGCGTGTTAAAAAGGTGTGTTGTTACTTCAACGGATTATGAAGGATTGTCTTTGAAGCCTCAGTTTTTAGTTGTAATGCACAACTGACTTTGGTTAGCTTGTTGACTGAGCCTCAGGCTTTAAAAGTAGTTAGCCTTCATAAAAGCATAGAGTATAAAACCTTTGCAAGCACTGGTCAAACCCATTTGATAACATTTTCTATTTTGCAATTTTTTTGTTAAAACTTATTCAATGTTTTTAAAGTAGCTACTGGATCTTTAATGTCATACTTGAGGGCTTAGACGTGGCAAGGAAGCTTGAATGTCATAAAGCTTGTAAGCTTTTGCACTATTATCATTCAATATACTATAGCAAAGATCGCGTAATATTTTAGTTGTCTGCTTTACCGCTTTTACAAAGTGAACAAGTACTAGCTTGATAAATACATGTCGTCTTTTTGGTCTTTTACAGCCCTTATTGAGTGCAAAGCCTTATCAAAAAAAAATTGTAAATAAAGAAAACTCTTGTGGAAAGAAGGTAACAATATGCTGCTAAACGTATTCTAAGCTTACATTGCCTTAGTTTTAAAGACTAGGCAATGAGGTTTATTTAAAAAAATGGCAAGACGAAATTTCTGTAGACTTGCAACATGACCTAACTGGCTTTCATATATTTTGACAGTTCCATTTCTCATTTGCTGTTTAAAAATAGTATCTTTCCTAATAATCAAAGGAAAACCTCAGAATCTTGTATAAGACTGACATTTAGTGTGTCAACAAAGAATACAATTTGATGACATAGCATGGATTGCTAGCGGTGGTCTTAGCTTGACTGATAACTTGTGAGTTGCTTATGACTAAATATACAATTGCAGGCATTGAGCCATGACACTGAGGTCTTTTGCAGAACTATGGCTCAACATAGGGTGTGTAAGCTTAGAGTTTTAACTGAGCCTTGTGTAAATTTCATATTTCAGGACTTTGGTGTAGAATCTGGTTGTTTAAGCACTACTTTTAGTGTGCTTTTCTACATTGCATGTATTGAGTTAATTATGCCAAGCACCTAAGCTAACGTAAATTGGTACTACGTCAGGGCATCACAGAGTTCAAGTTATTGCTCTTGAGCAGCAATCCTTCTAACAAAACGTTCTGCTAAACTCTCTATAGGCAACTTATAGCATTACTTGTATATTACAAGTCTGGATAAATTCATGTCTATCCAAGCTAGCACTATTCTCTTAAGTATGGAAGCTATTATATACAACATATAACTAACATTCTGGTAAAAACCTCTCGAGTTTGTAAAGACACTCATGCTGCTACAGGAAACATGATTTTATAAAGATGAAAGGAACATCTTACGCTAACTACCCCAAATTTTTTAACCATCATATACAACTTCTTTCCAGGTATACACGAGATTGCCGTCAGAACGATTTTTTTTTCTTTGGTCCTCTAAAGGTGCCCTATACCACAAATCGTTTACCATCAAGCCAGAACTCCAGTAATCCTTGATAACTGTTCTCCCTATGAGCTGGAAAAGTCCAGTAGAGAGCCCGCGTTTTAACAAACTTTTTCATGGGCAAAGAAAGCCGTAAATGTAGCCATTTCTTTTTGCACCGTTGAGAAATGCTGTTGAAAATTTGCACTCCTCTTTTCAACAGAGTAGTATGGTTAGTGTGAAATTGGCATCCCCACATAGTGAAGAAGATTGCAATGGCTTTGAGTTTTTCTTTGCTGTCGAGTAGCACCTTTGGAAAATGTAGAGCTGATGATATTTGTCGCAATATATCTCGGTGGCCTTCTGTAATTCCAAAGGCCGTGAGAATGTGTTTAATGATCTGGGTCACCACACCAATAGTCATGAGTGCTGAAGTTTTAACTCAATCTTGCGAGATAGTTTTTTTTTTTTTTTTGACAGGTAATGGTCGGTTTTTAGATAAATCGCCAATGAATGAATGAATGAATAGATTGAAATCACGGCTATGAAAGATTATGTAGAAACAAAAATGGTAAAAGTAAAATATAAACACAAAGT
>JAJMAH010000187.1:14122-30902 GCA_030564925.1 Geotrichum aggregatum
TGCTTTGGCAAAGGCTTTACTTAAGCCTTTCATCACAGCGCTTCAGGGAAACCTGGCTGGGGAGCCAGGGGAAAACCTAAGCGAACTTCCCTCATAAGGTTTGACCATCACTGTGAACTAGGCACAGCAGGGATTTGAACCCAGGTTATGTCACTTCCATGGTGGCTCTACCAGTTGGGCTATCCGCTGGCTGTACCCCACAAAGTAAATACGAGCTCCCCAGGTCTGTATCAAATGCAGTCAAGACGTCTTCTTTCTTCCTTCATGGATGGCTTGAGCCAAAAGTCGTTTTACCGTAAGTCAAAACCCGAATCACTCTTGAGAATTCCCCCTAGCATTGGATTCCAATTAAGGAGATAAATCGCCAATGAATGAATGAATGCAGGTTTTTTTAGCAGGATTATTCTGTTAGGTGCAAACTAAACAAAACTTGCCAATAAAAGGCACTATGGCCGAGTGGTTAAGGCGAAAGATTAGAAATCTTTTGGGATTTTCCCGCGCAGGTTCAAGTCCTGCTGGTGTCGCTTAGTTTTTAGCACTTGTTTTTTACAAGTGCGAGAAAACTTTATTCACTGATACTATCTTGAGGATTTGCTTAATGATTTTCTTAGCAAGTCATGGGTAGTGTATGAAAAAGCATTGTCGGGTAGATTGATTGCTACTTTGTCGCCTCAATAGCAATGGCATGGTACTTGTGATCTCGAATGAAATCGTCTACGAAAATAAAAATAATATAGCAAAAAAACCGTTTTTGTGACACCTTTTAGATCCTAACCCATAAACCATTGGAGAGAAAGAAACATCACCACCTCTTTCCCTCCTCAAGCACTAATTAGAGCATGGCACCAGGACAGAAACGCGTAAAAGTAAGTTTTTGCAGCAAGATTAAAGCTGTGCTGTTATATAGGCTCGCTCATCTAACTAACTTTACTAGAATATCTCCATTGCGAGGCCGATTCTTTATGGCAACACAGCGGAGCCGCTGGGAAACAACAAGACGGCGGACATGCCGGTGGACCACACACACCAATGGACTATTTTCTTACGCGACCCAAACGGCGAGGATCTATCAAAGATTATCAAAAAAGTGATATTTAAACTGCACGACACGTACCCGAATCCCGCACGGGCAATTGAATCACCGCCGTTTGAAGTGACCGAGACAGGATGGGGAGAGTTTGAAATCACGCTGAGAGTGTTTTTTGTCAACGAGGCGTCGGAAAAAAACATTATGCTGTACCATCACTTGAAATTACATCCCTATGGACCCGGCTCAGAAAACATTCCGCCAGGTACGCGTCCTGTAGAGAGTTACATTTACGATGAGTTTGTGTTCAACGAGCCGACTGAGGCAATGTTTGAACTTTTGACAGCCAAACCGGGAGCTATAATGCCAGCCCACAAGTCCGAAGACTCGCAATACAGTAAGTGCAACGACTTTAGTGGCTGAACTGTGTTTTTGCTCGTACTAACACATGGCTTTCAGGTTTACAAACAGAGAACGAAGAGTTGGATCGGCTGAGCAGTGGCTTGGATAAAGTGCACAACCAAATCAAGAAAGTGAAGGATCACATCCACGCGCTTGAGCGCGAGAAGTCGTTGCTGACAGGCGAGCCTATAGGCACGGAGACAGAAGTGCTGTGACAAGACCTCGAGATGGCGAGCGTGCCATAGATTATCATCACTAGAAGCCGATGTTGGTTGGTATCGATCGCAATGTGTCCGAGATGACACAGTCTATTTATTATCATTATGTTGCTGCGGTAACTGCGTAAGCAATTTGTAATGAACAAATATTAGTAACGCCGTAGCTTACTGCTTACCTTACGCACAGCTTTAATTGCAACTGCCAATGCGATTTCCTAGGCTGCCAGCGAGCAGCCTCTTGTCCCAATGGCAACTAGAGGCCAGCTTGTCCCTTTGATATACGTACCTCGATAGAAAAAACCAAACAACCACTCATTTTTGCATTCCAAGTTCCCTTCCACAACCAGGTATCACTGAAAAAAATTCGCACTTCCTGCGAACTTCGGCTACTAACAAATAAACGGCATCCATAATCACATACACACGTTTGCGAAATGGACAACGAATTGAGGGACACGACGCTGGGTGGGCGAGCTTCCGCCCAAGTGGCTTTGTATGGCCGACTTTACCAATCTTACTTGGATCAAACAGTACCCCACACGGGACTTCGCTGGGGTGCGTTCGGTGGCCTGCTGTTTCTGTTTCTTCTGCGAATAGTGTTTTCGCAAGGATGGTACATTGTGTGCTACGCGCTTGGAATCTACTTGCTGAATCTGTTTTTGCTCTTTTTGCAACCCAAGTTTGATCCATCGCTGGAGCAGGAGATCCGAGACCAGGACATTGAGGAGGGTGTTGGCGGTTCGTCAGAAAGCGGCGCTAGTGGTAGTACGAGTGGTGGCAGTGCGTCATCGCTCCCTACTAGCCGAGATGACGAGTTCCGCCCGTTCATTCGCCGTCTTCCTGAGTTCAAGTTTTGGTACAATGCGACGAGAGCTACTCTTCTGGGCTTTGTTACTACATGGTTTGCTGTCTTTGACGTGCCTGTATTTTGGCCCATTTTGCTGATTTACTTTATCGTACTATTTACGTTGACGATGCGTCGCCAGATCCAGCATATGATCAAGTACAAGTACTTGCCGTTTGATTTTGGCAAGGCCAAGTATGGCCGGGCATAAAGGTATGCGCAACCGACGTTCTGACATGAACAAACACATCTACGTCCCCAAACAATCCCCGAACAAATCAACAAACAACCTTCCCAATTGGTACAAGAAGGGCACTCTTTTCATTAGTGCAAACAAACACGCCATCACACATACACTCACACATTCACGTTAAAACTGGGCTTGTGGGAAAATAATGCGAGTGTGAGAACGATAATAGTAGTGTATGAGGATCCATAGACAAGGCGCCCATAAAAAAAAAAAACTGAAAAGAAAAGATAAATGTGAACAAAACAAGAGGTTCGAGATTGCGAACCGTACTCGTACAGAAAGAGGGATTTCATGAGAGCGTGAAGGTGTTGTGCAAGCGCACAAAGGAGATAAAAACGGATTCCATTGGATTGCGGAGGTTGAGAGGCCGCTAGTCTGAAAAAGGATGGGTTTGTTGTATAGAATTAGAGCGCTTGTATTATGGCGATAAGAGTACTAATAAAGCCTGTTGCTTTGTGTATTTTCGAAGGTAAACATGCTTCTTCGGCTGGATTCAAGGGCCCTAGCAGGCGTAACGCACCGTTGACCGTAGAAAAGCATAATAGCAATACAGCTAAGACACAAAAAAAAAAGAAAAAAATATATAGAAAGGGTCATGATTCAAAAGCTAAGCTATTGCCCTCGTATATGCCCGAAGGAAAGGAGAAAAGGTCAAGACTATTTATACAGAGAAAATTACAGCGTTGAGTGGTATCCAGCTCAAAAGAGATTTCCCGCGTGTGCGCCCATGAAAAAGTAGCAAATCCCAACCACTAGTGCTAGCATTACTGGTCACAAAGCCAAATATACAAGTACTTGGTATGATAGCCTGCTAGCAATGCTCTAGTGAAACAGTTAGGCGCATAAGGGAAACGTACAATATGCAAAACTTACGGACGATTCGACCTAAAACCAAACTTGCTTCATCACAGCAGACCTCGCGACTTTGGATGTCGCCGTGTGGTAGACCGGTAATGTTACTTGAAGTTTTACAGCTTTTGTTGGTGAATTATAATGATGAGAAACTTGATAAAAAGAGGTGCTGAATGCCCTGCCTACACCATTATAAATATGTAGGTTCACGATAGACTGATAGGCTGATAGTAGATATATGTCGACACAAAATGGCAATTATCCAGGAACTCTCTCTTTTTTCTAGACTCAAATCATGAGCCCCATTTTGTGTACATGCCATGGAGATGACATCTAGACGCTGATGCGATGAGATGAGATGAGAAAAAAAACGCACCCAGACGACCTGAACTCTTTTTTTTTTTCAGTTAATTTCTATTGCTAGATAATAATAAAGTTTTTTTTTTTTTTCCGCCTTGGAAGCATGCAATTCCTAGCTCAAGGTCCGTTATTGCAAACCTGGTTCAAGGCCTGCTTGGTACTAGGCGCGCAGCTCTGCTTGTTTCTTCCAGATGGAGTGAGTATGTCTCATGATGAAATTCATGTTTTTTTGGCAGGAAAAAACAAAAAAAGACGTTTTGGATTTAGAGTATCGACTACAGAAATTCATACAGATTCCACAACCTTCGACCACGATAGTTGGGATAACCGCCAATGGATTTTTTTTCCAGAATCTCTTGAGTTGCTATATATGAATAACACTTTTCGTAGCTTTGTTTGCTATATGTAACAATTCTTGTTAGCCATAGAACCCCTTTTTGACGCGCGCCCACCCCCAATTATTGCTTCAAGTCTTTGTGGTGCCTAGCAAACGATAGATCGGACCGGTCTATGCAACTGAAAGCAAATATCCCAAAATAAAAGAGTAATTGAATAAAAAAGTGTCAATGACGAGAACATTCTAGACTCGAACTGTACTAGGTGCTCACTCTCAGGCACACAAAGTGAAAACTCTGCAACTACGAAAGTTGCAGTTGAACAGTTATGGCAAGTAAGTTACAGGCTATCACATGTAGACAACACGACATGCAAATGTATGATGTATATTGTCGATTATTTCAAGCATGCACATACAAAGTCAATGCGCAATGTCACTCGATCACACGATATATCCTACTAAGAATCGAGCTCTTAGTTACAGCTAATAGATCCAAGCTATCTGGCTGCTGGAGTACACGATAACTTGAATGTCTGGTCCATGATTCACAGGTGTAAGTTGCAAGATCAAAATTTCATAATTACACTTATAAGAAAAGATTAAGGTAATAAGTGCAGCTGCCCTCCGAATAAAATTTAAGATTCTGTAGGTAAAGGCCTGTGCCTACGAGTGCTTGTACATTTGACTCACTGTATCTGCTTGTTCGTGCAAGTCACCAACGTCAAAAATACTAGACCAGCACCATTGATCTAGAATTGAAATATTTTCCAGTATGGAGTCTAGTGTGATCTATAACTGTATTGAAAAGTCTAGGCTGGACTGCAAATCCAAAGTAGAGCCTGTGAACCATCCAATGCAGTATAAACATGCTTGCAGTCATTTTCGGAATCGGACATGCAACAGAGGAGTACTTCAAAAATATCGTCGATTCGGAGGGGGGCAGCTAGCGTTCACAAAACCAGAACTTTCAGGCTTGAAGAGTTCTCAAAAAGAATAAAAACGT
Organism: Geotrichum aggregatum; assembly: GCA_030564925.1. NCBI lineage: Eukaryota > Fungi > Ascomycota > Dipodascomycetes > Dipodascales > Dipodascaceae > Geotrichum > Geotrichum aggregatum. The sequence continues at coordinate 19,416 of JAJMAH010000187.1, forward strand.
CTGGCCTTTCGGTTTAGTTTCTCACTATGCCTCAGCCGGTCTACTTACTGTACTCCTTAGTAGCATTAAGTCAGTTGCTGTACTCAGTGGTAGTAAGCCTGCACACTGCTCCAAGTATAAACTCCAAGATCTGCAACTTGCTATTGCAATGTTACAAAGGACAGGCGAAAGGTTTGGCACCTGGTTGAGTGCACTCGGCCAGAGTCGGGGACGGCCAAGGGATACCTTAATTATACTATGTACCGTATAGTCGACACCTTTTTGAGAAGTCATTCGCGACCATGTGCGTTTCGTACTATCGAATGGTTGGCTGACTACGACCAGTGTCGGTTTGTATAAGCCCCCCCCCCCCAAAAAAAAAAAAAGTCGGCCCGACATTTAGCCATGCGAGGCTCACTCAGACGCGCAAGGTTTGTTCTCAACTCCAGGCGGAAGACGTTTTCGCCATATACGCAAAGCTATACTTACACAGTAGCATTGAAGAAGCCAAACAATCCCGCTTGGCAGTGATAGGTAATGGCTAGGGTGTAGTCAGTTCCTGTTGGCTGGAGTCGTTTGCAGAGCAACGCTAATTAGGCTGGAAGGTCGAGCGGCAGGTACGGCGGGAATCCACTGAGAACAACTTAAAAAAAAAAAAAGACAAAAAGTTAGGAAAAGAGTACCGATACTGCCGAGATCAGAGATGAGCACACCTCGAGATGCAGCTATAGCCAATGAGCCGTAGAGCTCAAGCGTTTGAAATCCACGTTAAAGCTACGAGTTGCAACTGCAGGCGATATTCATGACCAACGACATATCAATTGCAACGTGTACTTCACATGTGTGGAACAGCTCATGATCGCAGGTTACAGGCTACTTTAGACGAACGAATGGTGCATGTAGACTCTACAGTAGAGGCACTAGACGCGAGCAGACCTAGTCGACATTGCTTGGGATTGAAGAGCCACAATGCAAACAGCGCAAGATCAGACTTGTAACTGTGACTCAACAAATGGCAGCAATATAAGCATGTAACATGAAGCATGAAGCAAGAAGCATGTAGCGATTGCAATTGAACTGCTGGTAGACGTAGATCAAGGGAGGAATCGGAACACACGCAGACAATTCTATTGCTCTTAAGCAAGGCTACTCAAAGAAACAGATTCAGTCAATGATGATATTATCTTTGAATTAATTCAACATCTTTCAAAGCAATTACAGCTACGCCAATACTGTGCGCAAAAACTCCTTTTTGGTTTTTCTTTTCCCTTGACGATTGCTATGAATAGAAGTAATTTCCGTTTCTTTCTAGCTTTATGAGAGCTCACCGCTCAATAAAGGTCAGCTGGTCCGAGAACACGAGCTTTTTGAAAAAACAAAAGATTAGACTAAATACTTAAGGCTTTTGGATATAAAGCCACGACCACAAAAGAAAGAAAAGTAAGAAACAAAATGAGAGAAGCTGGGTCTTTTGATAGACTGGTAAAAATCGAAGCGGTGTTTGTTCTTTTGCTCGGTCAGACTAAAGCTCAATAGTCAACTCATTTTTCAATTTTGTTTCTTATTCGGATATCTTTACTGAAAAGATTTCCTATTTTAACGGTTTTTTTTGAGTTTTTGCGTTTTTGTGTTTTTCGTTTCTTTCACAAAAATTGCTCGGAATTAGTGATGGCCAAGAGATGAGATGCGATGCGAACGCCCTCCGAGAGAAAGGCTGAGAAGAAGCGACGTCTCTCGTTGTTGGTTGCTAGAGAGAAACATTGAGTCCAGCTATTTGAACAAAAGTACCAACACATGTAAACCACTCTCAAAGGCAGCAGATTCATAGAGACCGTAACTTGAGCCGTTCACCGTGGCTAGTTGTCAAATTGTGGCCGAAATCAAGTTGGGTACCGGCTTCAAGCACCAAAAAAAAATATTAAAGTTTTTTTTTTTTCACCTGGAAGTTTTTTCTCATGTTTGAATGTTTTATTATACATGTTAATATATATGTTTCTGTATATTTTTTACATTTTTTTTTCTTCATTTACTTCATTTTCTTGAAGTTTTTTCTCTTAAGTTTTCTCTCTTCTTGACTTGGTGCTTTAGATCGAGAAATAGACACACATATACAGAAAAAGAAAAAAGCGCCAATTGCCAATGGAGTGCTCTACCCGCCCAGCGTGAATGTTTCTTCATAAACATCTTGCTACCTCGGCTCTCATACACTGTTGCAGAACAGAAATGGCTAATATGGATATAGGTATATATTGATTTCAAGAGCACGTATTTCAGTCTACTGGACTAATGCTTTAGCGCACGTTTTTCCTAGAGCTACAGAGTTCAAGCCTCCCATCTCTTGGAATCATCTTGTAATTCAACTCAAAATCATACTCACACGCAGTAGACGCAGTAGATACAGTAGACGACAAGTTCTTTAGGAATTCTCTAGAACTACCAGTGTACCGCGGTACTTGTAGCCTACAAGAATGTTAAGGCGCGAGAACTGCGGAAATATGGGCCCATAGAGTACGTTAGCCGTTGGAAGCCATATGCGCTTTCTTCTTGGGTAGGCTGTGTTGCACTAATCTAGACACTAGCGTTTCTAACGGCTTTCTTTTTTTTTCCGGAGAACTTCTTACGTGTGTATGTGTGTGCGAGTGAGTGTGCCCACCGTACGTGCCCACTTTATGTGCCACTTGGCAGCCACTATGTGAGCTTTTCAAAAGTGAAAGGCCGTTTTCATGCCTACTTTTTTATAGATTGGGTACCTGCGAATAGTAAATGTAGTAGTAGTTGCTTGCTATTACTGGTCATGTCTGGACAGGTCCTTTGAGCCTAGCTGCTGTTGCGGTCAAGTAGCTGGATACTTGTAGAAGTCGGTGAGAAAGATGGTTGGGTAGTCTTATTGACCAATTGAGCAGCTGTGTAGATATACAGTGAAGTTTCTCGAGCAATGTAGTCTGATACACTGGTACTACACTTGCAAGTCCATCATCCGAGACTGAACATTACCTTGCGCCCTGTATTATTTTGTGTTCTGTTGCGAAAATTGCTTGTAGCTCACTTTATTCTAGACCCTAGACTGGACTTGCCTAGGTCTATTGTTCATCATGGCACTGACTGAACAATACATCTATCTCTTGCTGTTTGCTGCTATGTCATTGTTGGTTCTTCATTGCTCATTGCTCCTGCAAGTGTATGCTGATTCAAAATATTCCTATTGGGATTCATGACGTCTGCGTAGCCTTCAACATTGCTCAAGATTTATCAAGCACTCGCACTTGTTTAGCTTGAGCTTAAGTTAAGCTCAAGTTCAATCGTTTTGTTTCTTAGTTTGTGGTCTTATCTCGGTCATGATCGATTTCATGTCCAGTCTTTATTCTTCTCTAGATCTTGCGCTAAAAACTTTCAATTTGACTCTCAACTCTGAAAATGTGTTCCTTCGCTTTTTGTTTATTTCAAGGCTCCCAAGTTGGTTATATCATACAGCTCAGTTGCATCTATACATCTATACATTCATCCATTGACACCCTATATCAGTACTACTACATGCAATATCAACTCGCAACTCAGTCTCCGGCACACACGCGGTCCACAATGGCCAGCTTTGAAGCATAGCAGCATTCAATTTCTGCTCTAGTATATGCCATAGACATACTAGTATTACCGTAAGTAGACTTGAGCATTATTTGAGTAAATTCTTTTTTATTTCTTTCTTTAGAAAACTCTCAAGAATTACCAATGCGTGGTACAAAAGGCTCACACGGCTTTCGCGGTTTGCACGGCTTTTACGGCTTGCACGGCTCTCATATAAAAAAAATAATAAAAAAAACCAGCAGTAACTGAAGCAGAATCCGAAATCTCTCAACATCAACTCTACACCATGCTCTTAATAGATTAAACAATCGCAAACCTACGTCCCTGCTGCCTGCAACCTTCTAAGCTGTATTTGACTTGAGCTTGTAAAGGGGTTTGAAGTATGGAGGGGGGTTCACCAAAGAGAGCCCTCACTGAGGTTGCGAATGTGGACCATGTCATTCGGACTTACAGCTTGCGCTCAAAAAACTCAAATTGTCAACTCTTTTTTCGTGTCCAGAACCCTTCTTTGACCCCCCCCCCCCCCAAAAGCCCTGGGCCGAACGGAGCCAATTCCATCAAACTCATTCCAGGTCTTTTTCCAGGTTTGGATTCAATGCTTGTCCAAAGTAAAATCACTAGCTATAGATTTGACGAGTCTCAAAACGTCCAGGCCTACTAATTGATATTGATATTGATATTGCTATTGCAGTTGCGGTCACCAAATCCAAATCCAAATCCAAAACCCGCCCTGGACTTTATATTCTCTGTGGCAGAGTCTCAGTAATCATTGTACCTCTATGGTTTGCTCAAATACTGCGCGCGTGGGGGCGTGCAAGTGTGTGTGTGAAGGAGGAGGGTTCTTTGAGCTAGATTTATTAACAAACGAAAATAAACAAATATATACTCAAAATATTAAAAAATTAAAAAGTTAAAAGCATATTATGTAATCTTTAGAAATGGCTTCCAGTAGCTGGCACTTAGCACTTGGAACTTGAGCTGAGAAGGGGAAAAACGGAGCAAACTCTGGTGTGGAGTATTTTCGGAAACCCTCTTGACGGCTCTCCTTCCCCCTCTCAATTCAGTCAAGTCAAGTCAGCTACTACTACTGCTGCTGCTACACACTTCTGATCATCAAAGCAGACGTGATAATCAAAACCGTAGGGATCACCGTATCGCATTCTTTTTGGTTCCGGATAGTGAGCACACAGCTCAGACTAAGCCACTACTACACCCCCCCCCTCCCGTGTGATCATAATCTGCAATCCTGATTGAAACTTACCAGGTTTAAATTCGCTACACTAACTTTTTTGGAGGGTCGTCACGGCCACGGCCAAACGGCTCAGTAGTTTGATCCGGACTCTTAAGTCCACACCCACCACCCAAGTAGGCCAAGCTCAATTCTGCAAGCCAAAAGCTTATTCATGACCTCTAAGAACACGCTCAGCTGGGCAGTGCTGAGCAATAGATAAGCCGGCCTGCTGAGCTATGCTACGCAAGTGCTGCGTGTGTGTGCTACGCCATGTTACGCTCTTGAATAGAATAGGCTAGAAGAAATGCAAATATTGACATTCATAATAAATAAAGACAAACAGTAAAGTTGCAGCTGCAGCTGGTTCTATGTACAGGGCTCAACTGGCAAACGTTCATCAAGTGAAAGAGTCATGAAATGGGTCGTGGAGTTTTGAAGGTCGTGAAAACTTTGCAAAGTTTGGGCAAACTTTACAGTATATTGACTGCAAGCGGGCGCGGCAGATACTGCTCTTTCGCAGTATGCGCAGCAGCCTCAACTACCGGCATGTGCCTCGAGGACTCATAGTCGTCGTCCGACTCCTCTTCGCTAGAGTACGACAGCGACAGTGACGGCACGCTCTCGGATGATGTCACAGACGACGCTGAAATGTACGAGCTGCTGCTGTCATAGTCGTCGTCGTCCTCGTCGCTGTCGCTGTCGCTATCCGAAATCTCCGTCACTTGGATTTCGTGTGTATGTATGTTTGGGGTGACTATTGGGGTCTTGACGTCGTCAAAGTCTGCGTCGTACTCGTCCGAGTCCGAGTCACTCAGCTCCTTTTCGTCATACTCATCGTCTTCGTTCTCCTCGCTTTCTTCTAAAATTGGTGTGAACGATGCCTTGTATGGTGTAAGCGGTGAGCTCTCGGCGTTGGCTGTGCGCTTCTTTGTGAGTGCGTCCATGAGGTTGTCCAAGAGGTTCGCGTGAGAAACAAGGACTCTCAGGTTGTGGTCTTGCCGCGAAGCTTCACGAGTGAGCTTTGTACGGGCTTTTGAGGCCAGAAAGTAGGTCTCTGCCAAAGACATGGGAGCAATGGATGCCATGTTGTGTTGATGGGGTGAGAAAAAGTTCTTGAAGTCTCTTGAAGACTCTTGGAGAGGGTGCTGGATGTAAGGGATCAAATTTGTGAGAATATAAACATTTCAAGAAATCATCAAAGACCGAGGGAAAGAGGGATATATAAGTACGCAGCTACTCAGTAAATTTTTAACTCTTAATATTTGAAGGTGCGCAAAAAGAGTTAAGAAAGACAGAAGAAAAAGAAATGTGAATGAGTCGACAAAAAGAGCGCGGGCAGGAAAAAGAAAAGAAACCACTGCAAGTGCCAACGGTTTCACGGCAACAACGGCCACAGCTGAAGATTCATATAAAACAACAACAACAACAACAAGAGCCATGTCGCTCTTTAAAGCCAAATTGCTTTTTTATTTTTTTATTTTTTTCGTTTTCCTCTTTTCCAAATGCGTTGGTTGTGGACAACAAGACTCAAATTGCTCTACAATGTCCATAAAGTCCGTTTCGTTTGATTTTCTGTTTCCGTGAATTTTCCGACCGAAGACTCGTGTAGACTCAACACTCGTGAGCAGTCGGTCTGTACTCGGTTGCTCTATTATAAAGCACTGCTAAAGCTATAATCACTGGATATAAACATATGGCATACGACCTGTTGTGCAAAGACTCCGGTAGCCTAGAACGTCGTTATGTAATTTTGTTTACACTTAAGTTAGCAAGCTTGGGAGCAATCGCAAATAGCGTGTGGTGCGCAAGTGTGAATTTTAAACTCGGCCCGAGGTTTGGGGGGTTACTCCTCGCTGAGTCATAATAGTTGTGTTTGAAAGCAGAAGTCCCCCCGGCCGGTACAGCACGGTACTGAGCCCCAGAGTGAAAAGCGAGAATCGCATTAATAATATCTCTCTTTACAAAAAAAGACTTCATGGCCCAGAAAAAAAAGGCAAATAAAAAGAGTTTGGCATGGGGCTGCGCCTGAATAGGAAATGATTACTCTTTTTATTTTGATGACCACTGGACTTCAGTGCTAGTCCTATTTGAGACGGGAGTCCTAGTCTGATCTGAGTCCGCCTGGTACTGGAGCCAAGGTAGCCAAGGTAGCCAAGGTCTAGCCAAAGGAGCCAAGGTTGCATGACCAAGGTAACCCAATGCTGATGTTGCGGTGGTGGTGGTGCCTGTTCAGTGTCCAATGTCCAGTGTGCTCACCCACCCACTCGCTGTTTACCACTCGCTGGTGACCACTCGAGAGCTAGTCCCAAGTAGCGCTGGGCAATTTGCTACGACATTGAGAGCGTGACCCTCTCTCTCTCTCTCTCCAAGTTTTTGGATCCACAAAAAATCTTATGTGTGTGCTGCACTGTGATTGGTTGCGTTTTGCTTTTTCCGTCCACTTTGAGATAAGGCTGTCGTCGGCAACCGTGACAGAGCTTTCGTGACTCTTGGCCAGCTGTTTAACGTTATTTTCGTTCCTAATTTCTCCAAAATCTCCAAAATCTCCAAAATCTCGGGGCCCTTTTCTGGGCTTTTGGGCCTTGAATGCGCGAGCCTCACTGGCACACCGCGACGCGATCCGAGGCCAATATTTTGATGCTGAAGCGACCGGACTCGCCGGCCTTTGTCCGTAGGATCTGGCTTGTTCCATTTTGTCTTACTTCGTTTTATCGCAGAGCCGCAAAAGGTTCAGAAGGTTGCCGGGTTTCTTTGTGCGGCAGAGTTGCTCGTGGGGCTTGCAATTGTCGGGATCGTCGGGCTTACGGTTTGGGATTTTGGAATTATTAGGCTCATAAAGCAGTGTTTAAAAGCACTCACTATTGGCCTGGCCCCACCCCTCCATTACTCTCGCACGCGGCTGGAATCCCGTTATGTTTGTCTCCGGGAGACCCGACGTGCTGCAAAGACCAAACAAGAAATGCCCTCACCGAGACGTGGATTTTGCTAGACATGCCTTTGCTACTCTATCAAGACTATACCGGTCTATACCGGTCTATACTGGCCGATACTGAGGCTATACTGAGTCTGTATGGCCGACAGTATGGCCGACAGTACAGCTCACAAGTAGATCTGATAAGTAGCCCCATGACGAGCCAAAGTCTATGTTGCCATAACTGCCCGTTTTGAAGTGAGCACTGGGCCTGGGACCTGCTCTGGCACAGGGTCGCTGGCACAGGACCAAACGGACCAAACAGACCAAGTCCAAGACTTCGCAGGGCAGGCCCCCAGACTTGCTCTGCGACTTTGTCAAACTCTCGTTACATAATCATGATTTTGACATGTGAATATTTTTTTGTGTTTTGTTTTATTTTCTCTTGGATTCCAGTGCTGATGGAATTTGTAGCAATAGATGAGGCTCCTGAACTTGCTACAAGAAACAAAAGACAAGAAAAGGACAATAAAGAGTTTGCTCGTGTTTGCATATTATTGTGTGTATTAGGCAGAGAATTGATGTAGCCTAGCTCGAGCTTCAAATTTCCTTTTGGAGCCTGTACCTTATTCTGTTCTCTTGAATTGTGGGAAGTCGTGGAAATGAACATGCCAAAAAGCAAACCGATAGTCATGCAAAGGAGGAATCAAAGCCAACCTCTCATCATTCAAAGATGAATACAATGGAATGGACTCTATCTCAATTCGCATACATGTGCGATAGCGTGCAATAAGCGTATCTCGAGTAGTCTCGTCTAATGCTCAAAGCCCAAGGCCAAGGTTTAAAAAGGGTTTTTAAGGTCCAATAGACAGACCATCTACTAGAAACGAGACTAACAACTGTGGATGCCCCTTTGAAAATACCAGCATTATTCCTATACCATAAATGTGCATTGCTTTGTGAATACGAGCTCACAGAGTTGTTTTAGCATTGCGACGGCATTGCTAATGAATGCTGTCGCAACTAAAGCAGCGCGGATAGTTTAAACAAACAGATCACATCAAATTTGGTCAATGCGCGGTCATGAATAAAGCAGTTCCTATTCTCAACTAATAGTCTGCTTCGAACGTTTGAAATCAAAGCTAGATGTAAACTAACCAGCAGCAGCAGCAGCTTGGAAACATGAACCACTGATAAAATCTAGCTGACTTGATTCATGCTTTCAACACTATTTCATACTACCGTTTACCAACACATATAATAATATACTGTGGCCCCATTGTACTATCGCCATAGCGCTTCTCCATACCAAAGCTAAAAGGCGTCGAGTCGATTGTACTTCAACCAACTAGCCTAAGTATGACCCGTTTTTTGAGTTTTTGTTCTGCTCGTCCGTTTGCCCGATTGCAATACTACTATACACTCAATACACTGCTCAACACAATACCGTACAACCCCGACATTCGATCTGACCTCAGCACGTACCTATAGACTCCACAAGAGGCCTGTAAACACGTAAACTCATGGCCTATTCGGTGACGTGATGGCCCGTCTCCATCCAACTCTGACACTGACAGCCTTGCTACGGTCCGGACTTTGGTGAGACCACACAGAACACAATAAAACTCCATGACGTCATTTTGCGTTATGCTTAAGCCTTACTGTTAGCAACGACTGTTGCATCTCGTTTATACCTCAACACCCCACGGTTCCGCAACGAACTTTTGTCTGCGCTGTAACTTGTGAGCTCTTTAATACTGCGGTACTATATAGCTCAGCCGATAACTTATTCCACGCCTAAACCGAAAACTCAATTGGAACTCAATGAACTCAGCCCAATCACAGTCGCCATCATGACTTAACATATATACAACTCTTCCCGAAAGAAATAAGAAACATCAGCTGAGCACCAATAAGCATTCAGATCCAGACGTCTAGCCTGCCAGTCCAATGTATCGTTTTGCAGTCTAATATGTCATTTTGCAGTCTACCAGAATTGGCCATTGTGGCCATGGTCTATAACTTTCGTTAATAACAGCGTTGATCACAATATTGCGCGCATTCTCTTGATGAGAGGCAAGCTAGACACCTTTTCTCAAACAAACCCGTTAAACGTCAAGTGGAAGTCTATTCCTGCCTGCTTGACGTTGTCGGCTGTATACCAGTACGACTAGTAGTCGTGTAACGGCTGTTTACATTTTTTTTTTTTTCTCACCGTTGCAATTGAATAGGAAACATACAATGAGGCCATTTTTGTAGTGCAACCGGCTGACTGCTTTTGGTGTTCCTTATGCTTTTCCTTCATGACAAGTGCTCCACCATTGCTTGTCCCATTTCTTGCGCCATACAATGGGTATCATCAAGACCACCATCATGACCTGTTTTGAATAAAAATTAAAAAAAACAAAATAAAGAATTGCCTCAGTTCTGTATACCTGAACGGCTGAAAATTTCGTAGACTTCGAACATGTATATTATATCAAATCAGGTCATGTCATGCACTGAATGCTAGGTATCTGACAGTTTGTACCGAAAATCTAAGTCTACAGACTGTTTTTTTCTTTTCATTAAGCTGGCAGCCGTACTCAAGATACGGAGTTCAGCAAACATACTGCTACGTGTTGCATGGTACTTGGAATTGATTCAATTGCTTTTAGTTTTGATTCTGTTTACATCTTCCAACATGCCACTTTCAGACAACATGTATACACCGAGATAAGCTCTGTAAACACTTTTGTCTATTACAATTGACTATTAGAATTGAAGGGCTGTAGTAATGAATTGTTTCCTGTGCTTGAATGTACACTAGATGAGCCAGCAATTGTCGCAGTAATTGCTAGCCAGATACTTTGAAATCGGTTCAACATGACTTCCCGAGCCCCCCATGTAATAGATAACAGTGTTCAAATTTGGCTGGGACTAGATATTGATTGTCTATGTGTCTAGCAATCTATTTATCCCCCCCCCTTCAACTTGCTCTGTATCATATATAGGGACCTCATAATTCCCGGTAAGTTGTGAAAATCCTTGAAACTAATAATAATAAATCAACTTAATGTCCTGGCTAAATGATGAGACTACACAAGCTGTAATAACTATTTATACCTAAAGAAGAGGGACAGTTCAGGTTTTTGTCTGATACAGACCAATTCAGCTTACTCGCCGTGTTTGTGTTCGATTGCTTCGATGGTGTCGGAATACTCCCTGAGACTGCAATAAATCCCAACGCTAAGGGAAACCTGGTTGTATGATATCAGGGGAAAACCTCAGGCGAACTACCCTAAAAGGTTTGCCATCATTGAGGTAAAGTGCGGATTGATGTAAGAAACTTGGCTACCGCGATAAGACCCTTTCTGGTATTTAGAATGATACTAAGGTCAAGTCCCTAAGAGATTTTCAGTAGTGCGTGCCGCTCAGTCAGGGGACATTCGATGAGAATATGTCGCGGTGTTTCCAGCTCGCCACATTCACAGTTGTAGTTGCGTTCTTCAATATTTAGGCGTTGAAGATGTCTTCCAAAATTGCCATGGGCGGTTCTGAATTGGACCAGTTTACTCAAAATGGGTTTGTCCAGCGTTTTCATCAGCCAAATTAGAGGATTTCTTACAGACTTACCGTACAGTTCATTGCCTGTAATGGTCCTATAGTAGCTTCCACTTGTTTCCTGCCTAAACTTCAGGCTCCAATTTTCACGTTCAGTTTCCTTGACGCTCCTTTTGAGCATTGTAAGTGCTCTCCAGGCTGCATCCCTTTTCTTTTTCTTGACTTTCTTCCACGGTGGGCGATC
>JAJMAH010000188.1:0-30144 GCA_030564925.1 Geotrichum aggregatum
GTTCCTCAGTGTCGCCACCGCAGTCGTCCATTTCTTCGACCTCTTCACCACCACCATTTTCTGCACTGTCACCCTCGTCAACCTCCAGCGCGGTATCAGGGGGATCAGGCTCGATGAGAATAGTTACTTCATCAGTAAAAACCTCAGGTCTTTCGACCATATCAATCTCGAATTCAGCGTCGCTCATTTTTTATCGAATCTTGAATAAAATTTCCCTCAGATTTGCCCGCTTCTCTTTATAAATCGATTTACACCTGTAACCTGAAAATCAAGACTTTATAAAACTCAAGCAAGAAAGTTGGGTTTGTATAGCTCAGTGGTAGAGCGTGAGATTGCAAATCTTAAGGTCCCTGGTTCGACCCCTGGTATAAACTAAATTCAACAATTTTTTATCTTTGTTTTTTTTTATCTCCGCATTTCTGTGTAACAAGAGAGGAGATAGAAGCCTCGGCTTGTAATCCAGTCAATGTACAACACGAGGCTACAATTAATATTTTACTCAGAAGTGATCTTCAAATTAGCTGAAACCCCTAGGAACTCAGGTCCAATTCGAAGGATTATGTACTACCCAAAATAACCACCTTATGTAAGGCTTGCGCGAGAAGTTTTCACCTGGTGCACAAAGACCGATAACCATTCTGTATAAGCAAAATTTCAATGCATGTTAATCTTTTTCTGAAACGAGCATCAGTGCTGCTTCTTTCTACAAAGGCAAAGCAATACTCATCATTGGCAAATCTGAATGGCGTTTTTGCTATAAACAAGCCTTCAGGGCCATCCTCGGCCATGGTTGTAAGCCAACTCAAAAGGGCATTGAATATGTCCAAACTAGTAGCAGGATCAAAAGCAAGTAACATCAACAATCAAATGACAAAGTCGTCAGACATTTTTGATGAGAACACAACGAAGAAGAAGGGGAAAAAAACCAAACTGCAAGCGCTCAAAGTTGGGCATGGAGGAACACTGGATCCATTGGCATCAGGAGTTATGGTTATAGGTGTAGGAAGTGGTACTAAAAAGCTCACAGATTATCTTACAAATTGCACCAAAATATATGAGGCTGTTGCCATGTTTGGAGCATCTACGACTACATACGATTCTACAGGAAAAATTGTTGAATATGGCTCAACTGAGCATCTCACCGTCGACATGATCCAAGAGGCTATAAGAACAAAATTTAGGGGGGAAATATTACAGCTTCCACCTATTTACAGCGCTCTAAAAATGAATGGAAAGCCACTTTATGAGTATGCGAGAGAGGGCATTTCTCTACCCAGATTGATTGAGCCTCGCACTGTCAATGTACATTTTTTTGAGATTATCGGTACCAACCTTGAATGGGACCAAGAAGAATACCAACTTCCGATTGCAGGTGAAGCAGATTCTCAAGAGATTGAGCTCATTACAAAGCAAGAGAAAGAGTACTTGAGTAAGCTGGGAAATGTCAGTCTCTCAAAGTTGGCAGGTGCCCTTGAATTTGAAGAAAATTCTGCAAACGATGAGAAGAGAATGAAGAAGTATCCAACATTGAAGTTTCGCTTTTCTGTTTCTTCAGGAACCTATATTCGCTCACTCATACATGATTTAGCCAAAGCCGTTGGATCTACTGCACACATGGCCAAATTAACCAGAGTTCAACAAGGGCCATTTCGCCTAAACGAAAACGTTCTTGAACTTCAAGATATTGTTTCTGGCCCTTCTTCACACATAAGCGAAAAAGAGTGGGTCTCGTTAGTTGAAACATCTATCAAGCGAGCGTCAGATTGACTCTAGTTTTTTCACGACTAATGACTTAAATCTTATAATTGAACAAAAATCCATGGTTGCTACGCTTGAAGTATAACGCATTTTGTATATAACGAGTAGTAATGTGCTATATAGAATAAATAAATTGCATCCAACAACCACTCACACTCACTTAAAGATACAGTGTACAAAGCACGTAAAAACACACCCATAACAAAACATTCTGAGAGAATAGCTTGTTAGCACTACTAGTAGTGTAAACTACGCCAGGATAATTGCATGTAATTTCTGTAGTTCCCTCCTTCACGTAGTACGCACCAGCAAAGCCTGGAAGATTTTGCACAGGGCATTGAAACGCAAAACTTGACGGACAGTCTTGCATGATGCCATAACATAAGTCAATGCAGGGCAAAACTTCATTGTAGGGTCCAGGCCGAATCACATCGTTAATAAACGAAGTTCGTGAAGAGTTGGCATCACGAAGGTATAAAAATGTTTTGTTCACTGATGAGTCTTGGCATCGTGGAATTGTAGTTGCGCAAAGCCATTGACGATACGATTCTCTACAGTCTGCGCAAGTTCTCAAAATAGAATATCTGTCAGCGTCATCGACTTTATCTCCACATTGAATCACTTGCATCGAGGTGTTGAATGAATCGTATAATTCTCTCGCGTAACTATCATAAGCTGCTCCAAGTTCTGGCGCCGAAAAAGCGCTCGCATTTCCAGGTACTGCAAAAGCCACATCAGAGCACAAGTCAAGATCAAAAATGATTTGGCAGTTGGTTTCTGATTTGGTGGTAAAATTCACTCCTGAGAACGCCTTTCCACCGTATATTTCGCTCGTTACCAAATCGCCTTCCGTATGGTTTACCGTTTCGGTTAAGTATGCCACGTATGATGAGGACATGTTTAGACCAGACAAAAAATACTGAATTTTTGGTAGGTCGTCAGCGCCTCTAGTTGTGATTGACACCATGGCGTTGTTAGTGTTCAGAAGTTTTTTTGTTGAAGTTTGAAGAGCGCAATACGACCTGTCCAGGCTCAAAGCTTGCGTTGACAGAGATGAGTCGGAAGCATACACGTCAATTTGGTAGTATGACGAACTGTTTGTGTAGAAAAGGTCGCCTGTGTAGTTAGGAGATGTGTACTGTTTTGAGAAAGGATCACTCGGCTCGGTCATGTTTCCCGAGATGAGAAGCGCATGTTCGTAATCAGTATCTACCAGATAAAAATTGGGCGTGGCGAAATATTCGTGTACAGGAGAGATTGTAGACATTCCTATTTCATAAGTCCATGTATCATTAGAGTTAACCGAAGTATCGCTTTCCTGAACGCTGACCTCTTTTACTGTAGGGGCCATAATGACAACATAGGCAGTAGAGTTGATTTCTGAAGAAACAGCCATATTCTCAAAGGTTACGTTCGTAAATCCTCGCTCAAAATAATTGTAGTAAGATGTTGCGTTATAAGAAGAGGCGTTCACTGTCAGGTCAGTAATGTTTGTAGCTAACTGAATCCGCATGGCCTTGCCATCTGAATCCCAGGAAGGCATATCGCACAAATTGCCGGTAGCATAGTAGTTGACGAGCGTTTGGCTTGAGTTTATAAAGCTGCTAACATTGAGCTCGTAAACATGGTACTCTCCTGCTTTGATGATGTACCTTATCGGGTGGTATTGAGTAATTTGTGTAGTCTCGGCAATAGAAACAATTGTAGAGCTTGGAGGTCCGAGATTGTATGAGCTAGTTACGGAGTTGGCTGGACTGGGATGGTTGTCGTCGTCGTCGTCATTAGAGTTGTGAGCTGCTGGTAAGAAATTTTTGTAAATGGTAACTGTATCTCTTCGATTAAGTCTTGAAGGTTCTATTTCGTAAGAGCTTTCAAAGTCCAACTGTTGCGCTAGTCCTCCACAAAAGACAAGAGGTACTACTAGTGAAATAGTAAGGAAACTGTACATAAACGGCTGAAACAGCTTTGTCCAATAAGTTTTGCCATTGCAAGGCTGCCTTAGTCGCTCTGTTTGACAATCTTGAAGTGTATGAAAACCTAGGAGTTCATGTTAGCAAAACATGGTGCTAACTTTAATCTCGAGATAGCTCAACTAACAAGACATTAGAGCAAGCAAATGCTATAGTAGAGCTGTAATCAGTGATTACTTAGCACTAAATCCTCTATCAGAGACCAATGTAAACTTTCTGAGCTCACTTAATACAGGCCTTTTGTTTCGGTCAAAACTTTTTGAGCCTCGTTTAGGTATCAGATGTAATCCAGTTCGGCTGGTGAAGCAGGCTGGTTCAAAGGGCATCGATGAGCTGTAACCCTAACCTTGTTAATGGATCAGAAAAAAATCCGTAAATAGCTCTTGCGCTCCAAAGTGAATCCAGTTTATCATCATGGCCATAGTTGTCCAAGATGATACCAAGTATAAGGAATTTTCGGAGAGATGGGATCAGTGGGAACTACAGTCTGGTGTGACTCTGCGCAAATTGCATCCTACCAACTCTGATTTCTCACTCAAAGTTATCTCCGATATGGTAGCAGAAGGTGAATCAGCCTAGACATGTACATGTGTTGCGTCAAGCTAATCGTAATTCAATAGAGCTGGAAAACGAAAGCCAAGAGTACTTTGATACGTTGCTATACTACAAGTTTCTTGATACGAAAGATAACGAGTCTCGCCCAATTTTAAGAGATCTATTACTTATACTTACGGAAGATGAAGTAAACCTTTACAGGTTTGCCCGCTTTTCTTTAAAGATGGCTACATCGCCCACTGTTTTTGCAGTTACAGTACTTATGACTGTTCTGGAATGGGTTAACTTGTCTATATTACAGCTCTCCAAAGTTTCCTTTTCTTCTTCAACGGCTCTCCAGAATTTCATCTACTCTCAAGGACTACTTATGCAAAAGATTCTGGAGATTCCCGGGGCTGATCGAAAAGGCAGACAAGCTGGCTCAGCTCTTCGATCGACCAGGACTTCAGTTGTTAAGTGCCTTTCACATGTCAATCCCCATTCCGTCGATTTTTGCAAGTTTTATTTGAAAACGCTCTTAGGAAGCTCTACAAGTCCTTCAAGAATCATATCTTTTGCACTACTAGCTCAGGCATCAGTTGATCTTCTCCCTACTAATCCAGGTATTTACCATTTTGTGGAGCTTAGAAAAGTGGATATCTATGAGGTATATGTCAGTATCATTCTTAAGTCTTCACGCATTTTCAGCGAGTGTCTTGTCGCTTCCTTTGAGCCAATATTTACGGAATTAATGACTGAAAACGATCTTGACACCATAATTTCTCCAATCGTCGGCAATTTAACATTGAATAAACCTAAGGTCGTTTTAAAAAGTATTGTACCATCGTTATTCAGAAGCTTACCAATATCGATCGATCCGTCCTTTGCTCTGGAAACTCACCTCTTAAGACCACTATTGCTCCAATTTGAGTCTCATGACCCTCAAATACGCTGCGACAGTTTACTTTCTCTAAAACACTTATTGACGAGAACAAAAATTAATACTGAACAATACGAGCAAGTTGTTCATACAATGGTTATGCAATTGAAGACTTCGCAACATCCGGAATTGATAGGAAAGGCATTGGGGTTTGTACCTCCCTCTGAATCTGGCTCAAGCGTTATATGTGCTCACTTGAGTGGAAGCTTGGCCAGATCAACTCAAACTTGTATCTCTAAGCCCATGATATTTGCCTATATCAAGCATGCAGCATTTCTACTTCAAAAAAGCACAATCAACAATGAAGGTGCTATAGAAGTCATTCGTAACGGAATCTTGGGAAATTACGAGAGACAATATATCACATCTTTGGTGTCTATTTTGATAGAGGAGGAGATCATATCTGAGAGCTTCAGTAAAATCTTAAAAGAAATATTTGCTGATATGTTGAAAAACTGGCGCTCCTCTACTTGCGAGTCTGATTTGATTGCGCAAAAGAAAGGAGCCTTGATTGACTTTGCCATGATCTGCTTGGCTCACAAATTAGGTCTCGGTGTACAAATTGAGCGAATAATCAAGACCTCAAGCACTGTCAACTTGCTCAGTATTCACAAAGCTCTTGCCGAAGAGGAAGACCTCACTTGGGCCATTCAATCATTGACAGCTTCTGCCGACACTGTTCTCAAGCTTGACGATGACTACATTTCTTGTCAGTGGGTTTTTGCATGGATTCACTATGTAACTTCTGCTCCCACATGGACTTCAGTGCAGCTTGCCCGTAGCTGTCTCGCCAAATTATACATTGATAATCAACTTCTAGGGCAGCTTTTCATCAAGTATCTTAGGCGGTCACTGATAATGGCAACCGAGAAACAGACGCCAGCCCAGCAATTGTCGAAGTTTGTTGTTACTTTGTTTTCCAACGTTAAAAAAGCGGCTGATGATGAGGTTCTAGCCAACGATCTGTCAGCAATTATCGTCCTTGTTCATCATCGAAACTGCTCTGTGAAACGAGGTTGGGTGGGGCTCTGCCAGAGCCTTGGAGTTGACGCCAAACAGATGACGATTAAAAGGGGCAAATCGATGTTTGATGATATTTTATCCACTATGCATTCTGCTACGCAATCCAAGGATCGTCTCTTGTTGCAAGCTTGTTCTTCTGCCATGCGTGTTTTAGTCTCATTGAACAGCGAATTGAAGTGTGACACCTCAATAATGGTGCCCTAGCATAACAAGAGCAATGGAATCCATCAGACGGCTGGAGAATGTTATCGGCAAGGCTTGAAAATCTCCTCAATCGAAAATAGGTGAAGGCACTGTGTCGCCTACTGTAAATAAACGCTAGTTGAGTGTAGACTGTACGGTATTAAAGCGCAAAGCTCATCACCAAGAACAGGGTCATTTTCTTTGGTCGAGCTTTGCTATCTTTTGGTTTCAATCCTGTTATCTCTCAATATTGCAAATGTGCTCTCTGAATGTTTGCAATGCTGATATATTGGAACGGTCCAGAGATTCCCAATCGTTTCGAGAAACGGACGACTCCTTTGGAAAACTCTAGTGTCAAGCTGGGCTGCCCAAAACTAGCACCTCTTCAATTTCTTAGCAATGTTTCACCGCAACTGAACCCAAATTCGGTAAACTTTGGACTTGGGCTAGTCTAGTCTGGTCTGGGCCCTTTAGACTATACCACTTACTCAGAGCCTTTTGAGGGGAGTTTTATGAAACTCGGTTTTGAATCGGAATTTGTGAAATAAATCGCCCTACTAGCCAATTAATTATGTTCTAAAGCATTGAGTTTGCTGGCGGAAAACATTTTGACACAGTCACATTAGGCTTCGCTAGATCCTTGGTTTTCCGAGTCATTCAAAAAAATTCTGAACGGCATATTTGACTGAAAACAATTTCTCATAAAACTCTTCTTGGGGACCTTGACGAGTCTCGGCAAACCTGGCTTGAAGTAGAACACGAGGTGAGGAGGTTTCTTGTTACTACAAGGTTACGTTTTGCGTGCCAATGGCTCGACCTTCAGCATACAAACTTGAGATCCGGCAATCAGATAAACAGTTAGCAGTCTAAATTCGTCTGTAATTGTGCTGGTGTATTAACTCTAACTAGACGATGAAAGCCTAAGAATAGTTATATAAACTCAGCAGCCGTCTGGTTAAAATTTGTGTGACTGTTTCTTTCTTCCATGATACCGTACGCTACGTGAATACCTAATAAACAGTATTTACTCGTTTCTAGTATAGTGGAATTGCTAAAGCTCTGGGTAGCACAACTATTGACGCCTGTTCCCAGCGTGTTCCCCTAAAACCACGCTTTCTCGTCTTGCAATTCAAAGAGTTCTATTTCTCAGTATATGCTTTTCTGTCGTTGGAGATAACTTAATTTGCCCCGGAGAAAAGAAGGTTTGAGTTCAGGGGAAGTACCTTAAAAACCTAAAAGCGCAGTGAAAACCAAACACTAGGGTTTGAATCTCGAGCCGTAGTAGCATACTGAGTTTGAAGGATAACGACGGTTTCACAGTTTTTATCAATTGTGCTATCGTCACTATCGTCACTATCGCTGATGCCGAGATTCGATCAGACAATGAAGGATTTTGAAAATTGTTGAGATTTGCTCAATAAACAATCGGAGTAATCATAACATCTAGCAGCATTAAAGCCCAAGCTTAAGCATGCCAGGCCCGTCCTGTCAGAAAGCTAAAGTGGAACAAATAAATGTCGATACGCTTGGACTCAGTATATCCGTGTCAATTCATGGTAAGCTGCCTTCCATGCTTCCGCGCTTTCTAGTCTCTTACACTAGATTCCAACCAATTTAAGCCTTGGAGATCGTCTCCGTGATCCGCGATAGTTCTACACTCAAAGGATCTGCGACGCGAAGATCCACCATTGTACAACTAGCCTAGCCTAGCTTGGAACTGTAATAATTTATGTGCAAATCGACGCGCGGATACACCTGCCTAAACTGTGAAAGTATTGCTTTGAGATCCTGCCTTTTTGGTACATGCTAATATTTTCATGTATTGAGCATGGCAAAAGAAAAAAAAAAAAAGAGTGACAGAGCCGTTCCTGTTTGTCGTACCTCGCGGACAAAAGCGATGGGATCCAGATGATGTATGAACGCCAGGTCCTTAAGCCTGCTAAAATCTTGCTGACGGTCCTTCATGTGCTAACAGTAAGTCCGGCTTATGCAAAGCTTTGGCCAAGCAGTTGAGTGCATGGCAAGACTTCAACCTTAAGTTCTGGAAGAGATTGGCATAAAATCACACAGTTGATCAAACCCTGCCTGTGCGGGTGTGAAGCTCGCGTCCCTGATGGGCTAGGAGAGTACATCTAGTCTGCATACTGGTAAGTTAGTGGTGAAGGCAGACTTCAACGAAGTATGTACACACGAAATAGTTGGCTATGTGCATGGTTCATCGTGCGGATGTTGGTTCAGATTGCCAGTCAGTTTTATAGCGCTGTTATTCCCTTAACAAATGCAAACCAAAAAAACATATGACTTGGCTCACAAGTTGAAAAATACTAATATTCGGGCTTATAGTTTCCAGTGATACCATTTGCTGCGCACTTGTTGGCTATGCGGTAAATATCCTCACCTTTTCAACTTAAGCCTACTTTCTCTATCACCATCCGTTCACCAGTTTACCAGGAGTGGTATTATTTTCCACACGCGAGGCAAACTCCTTATACTTCATGATTTCACGGAAAAACTCATCCCAGTGGATAGCATGTGCCTATGAGTGCGCTGCTGTGCTGGTCAAGCTGACGTGTATCGACCCAAGTTGAATGCGCGGCATTCCGCGCGGGCGTTGTAGAACAACAGCCTCTTGGGTTTCTGGTAGCATGATGCTGAAATTCGGCTTGCACAGAATCAACACTGTAAAACGCAACTCTCGAGTGGGCAATTGACGGTACCCTGAATTCCCAATTTGATAATCTGTATCAATCCATCTTGAGGGCTTGATACAGCCAAGTCCATCCCAGCATTGCTGGCTAACTATGAGTCTCAAATAGGCCCAGCACTTCCCTCAACGGTATTAGAATATGATGAGCCTTCTGTGCGTTACAGACTTTGGGGATTACTTTTCAAGCTTCCTTGAGTTCTCTGCACTTTTGGCTCGATAACGCATCGTCCAGCAATTCTTTGGCTAAAGTGTGTCTGAGAAAGCTTAATAGGCGTGTTTTGCCGTTTTTCTTGGACAAGCTTCAGCTCAGGTAATATGTCTTCTGGATATCTTGCTAGTATGTCACGTAGGTATGCGCTTGTTTCAACTACTTGAAATTGATTCGATTGTATCGCACCTACAATTTCAAGGAACGTAGCAGTATGTTAGCAAAAATCTGATGTACGGAAATGCTTTAGATTTTCTGCAGAAAGCAGGACATAGGAGTCTTAAAGTTGACATGTTTACAATAGTTGACAGTGGACGAAGCCCAAGTTACGTAGACAAATATTTTGACGCAGCCTCTAAGCACAGCAAGACAACGCCTGGTAACTCTCTCTGATGTTCTTACTGTTGAGATTACTTTTTCTCTTTTGTTTTTGCCGTCGTGGACTGATTTGAACAATCAGGTTCTAAAAACCTCTTTGCCAGCAATCGAATGGGGGTATAATCCAGCGACCATTCAGTTCCTTTGTAGCCGACTCGCAAGGAGATTTATGAACGTCTAGCCAGGCCGGCTTGATATGGGGCTAGCCATTTTTACAGGACACTTCTGGCAAAGTTAGGCATAGCGTCTGATTCAGGAACGCAATGAATTTTGTGGGATCCCAATTAGCGACTGCCCCTGTGTGGGTTCCTAGCTATCCATGCCACAAAATGGCGTCCAAAGGCTTATATTGGTGCTTGCAATTAGTGTATGATGGTCCATAGCATTGAAGAAGAAAGCCCAAAGTCGCTGTTATAGCAGCTAAGGTGGCATGGCTACACAATTGCAACTACGTTGAGCTGGCGACTTTCTATAAGACAAGGGCATACTCGTGGTCTATGCTTCCACTAGGCGCACATAGCAGCACAGAGCAGTACATTACAGCACAATCCTGTGTAGGGTCCCACATCCCCTATCCAGTATTGCTTGTAAGCGGCCGTTTTCGTATAGCGCCAAAAGCCTCACAGACTTCTGGTTCTGGAGACATTCAGACCCTTCACGGACGGAGGTCCACGCATGAAGTGCGTTTGGAGAGTTTGAATCTACAATGAAAAGGAGCCAACTGTACAAGAAGGGATCTGCAGACGATATATGCTCTGGAAGCCATGTGCTTAACCTCCAAATGCCTAATTAATTTGATATCTACTGGAGCGCAGTCAAGAAAAAGACTTCCCCTGATAGCCCCTATAGATATGTGATTTAGGGGTTGGTTGGCAGTTTTTTTTTATTTTTTTTTGATGCTAGCTAGACCACGCAGCAGCCGCTACAATATCCTGTCGTCAATTGTTTGTGGTTTTTATAAGAAAGGAAGCTCTACAATCAACCTTTTTCATTCAAATGAACCTCTCCAGTTTGAAAAAGGCCTTGAGAATACCTGATTTTCAAGGCCACCGCTCATATGCGCCCTCGGAAAGCTTCCTGTTGACTTGCCAAGCATACAGATACCGTTCGGTTATACCATGTTTCTCAATTATGGAGAAGCCAGCATGATAACGTACAACTACCATTGGTCGACGCGACATATATTTGCACATGCCGTGGCGACTACGAGAGGACCACTCAGGTGGGTTACACGTTCATGGACCTGCGTTTGAGACGTTGGATGCAAGAGGAAGGTCTCAATTCTCAGAGACAGAGTTTCAGCATGTGCGTTCGATCATGGCAATATGCTGGACTCATGTGCTTGCCTGAGAAGTGCTCTTTGACCACAAGGAGCCTTTTTGAGCAATCAGAAAGATCAAGCAAAAATAAGGGGTAGACTGGGTTCAGTGGATATTGGCGGGTTTGCAAGTGCGAGTGAGTCGACAGGCAAGCACAGGCAAGCACAGGCAAGTGCATAAGAGTACAAGCAGGTGCAGTCAAGCAAGTGCAAGGAAAGAAACGTGCGCCAAAGCGATGATTTTTAATTGAATCAGGAGGAGACCTCAGGAAGCCATAAATCAATTCTAATCAAGGCACGGCAAGGTGGACGCATGGAGGGTTAACTAACTAAATTGAAAAAGGTTCAAAAAACTGCACGCAAAGATATGATACGAATAAAAGTGCATGGTGGATAGATGAGTAGTGTTCTTAGTTTTGCTTCTGGCCAGCTTGAGGGCAAGTCATAATCGTAGAGCCATATTATAACAATCCAATTCAGCATTAACAGCTTCTTGGGTTGGGCAAAATTCAAAGAGCCGAAAATGAAATTGAACGACACAAAACATTCTTTGGTTCTCCGAGGTGCAGCAGGCAGAATATGCACTAGATTAGGTCTATGCGTAGTTCTCCCTTTGCGTTAATGGTCCACGAACTCCGGCGCTGCATTTTGACAACAGCGGAAGGAGGCACTGAAGTCAAGTTGAGGAATTGCCAGAGGGAGGGTTTCTAAGCACGTTTAAGACACGCAGAAAAACACGAGATTCATGAGCATAACATTGAGCAGCCTTGTACCTTGTGCTTTACGCTAAATGCTTTGAGACCTTTTTAATATCCGGGATGGTAAACGCATTCAACGTCGAGCGACTCGGAACCATGCTGAAAGCAGGGAGAAAACGACCACCGATACAAGACGCAAGAAATCCGGATGGTGACTTCACTCGATTGTTCTTTTGCTTATCTTGAGCTTTAGAAATGACCTACAAGCTACCTTGGACTGCTCAACTGAAATCTTTCAGCGAGCATGTAATAAAAGGAGCGGTCAACGTTGTTTCTAGCGATCTTCAACAGAGACCCATAGGCTATCAATTTTGACAACTGTGCTGACTGGTTTACTTCACATGGAAACTAGCAGATAATATGGCTGGCTAACTAGACTTTAATAAGCTTCTAAAGCAATAGATCTCAATTGCTGGCATGTATACAGTTCATAGCCATGGACCTTCTTGAGAGTGGGCAACAAAGTAGCAAGACATTCGTCAGGTGCACTAGCAGCTTAATCTTGCTGTTTCCACGGGTTTGGTAAAAGGAGAGGCTTGAAGACGTCCAATCTCAGGTCTATACCTATGGATATATTGACCCCTTGAGGATGGCACCCTAGCTCAGAAAGATCAAATGAAAGCTATACCTATGGAGGCCAGTAGACCTCGTATACCGTATGGACCCAAGGCTATGGGCCTGGCATAATTGCGCCTGCCACATTCGGGGAGGGGGTTTGAGATAACATACTTTGCCTCTTTGAAATCAGTGTGATGATCTCGTCATGGAGTCTGGTAAGTTAAAAGATACTGCAGAAGTTGCACGACTTACGGAGCTTGCAGAGCTTTCAAAAATTGCCCGGCCTGCAGAGTATTCAGAGTTTATGTGTGTACGTCTACTCTAAATTTTCACAATTGTAAGCTTGAGTTAATAGTTATATAGCTTACAAAAAAGCGCACTTTGCAAACAGGTTCTTACATCACAGCTGGCACAGCTTATTTGGATTACTTGCAACTGACAACGAATTCAAGATTACGGTCTCGCTTTACTGTTTCGGCGGCAAATAGCTATAGACAAACAAACTGAATGGAAAATAAAAAATTAAAAAAACAGGAAGTGAACCTGACAATGGATATTGCTTTTCTATAGATATAGCTAGAGCCAGGCAAATTAGTCTAGTCCAAGCTTTGCCCTTGCAACGGAATTTTGAAATAGTCGCGTTTGGAAACCACGCCGAGTAACACTGTATCACAAAAACAGCTGGGTCACAAGTGTGCAGCCACGCGATACCTTTGAGAGATTCCTCGTCTGCTATTCCAGATATTCAGCCAGCTCGTGATCGCTTCTGATGAAAAACGGAGCATCCCAGCCTTTTATTATATAGCGCCAGCTTATCATGGATTAATATGGACTAACTTGCTAAATTGTGAGCTCGAATGTAGTTTGATTTTGCGTTTTGATTGAGGAAAAAAAAAAAAAAGATTCCTAGAAATTTTACAAACGCGTACGGGCAAGCAAACACCATATTGAATAAGAGCTAAAGCAATGCAAGTGCAATAATACTGGAACGTGTGCCAATTAACGCAGCGCCATGCAGGCTTGGTCTAATATATATAATCCTTCAATAAAATACATGAGTCTGGACATTTGAGAATAAAAAAATAATAACGAAAACAATGATAATAATAAAATAACAAGAAATACAATAATAATAGCATGGGTAATATGCCTCAGAAATGAAAGGTTGGTTTTTGGCTGTTTTAGAAAAAAAACGGAAAGAGCTACTTTTGTTGCCAGGGATCTGTTATAGCTGGTAGCTGGGTGCTGGTGGCAGTTATGGCTGAAATTCCTCCATTGAGTGGATGCCGCGAGACGGGTGAAGTATGTGAACTGCTGCTTGAGCTTGAAGTAGACTGGGTAGCTGGGGTGGAGGAAATGGCAGGAGTGGTGGCTGAAGGCTGGACAGACATAGCGCCCGCGCTACCTGCCGATGCAAGAGGTTGTGGGGGTGGGAGTGCCATAGAAGTCACAGGCTGTTGTATTTGCAAATGCTGTGGTTGTGGCTGCTGTTGCTGGTATAGATAAGGGCTCTGTAGGCGCTGGTCGTCCTGTGGAGGACTTGCGTGTTGACTGTATGGCGACATTGTCTGAGGGGGAGGTGGTGGTGGTGCAGTTTGGAAATAGTATCCCTGCTGTTGCTGTTGCTGTTGTTGGATGCGCATTGCGTCGACCTGTTTCTTGCGTTCTGCAGCAGCTAGTACTTGGACCGTGCGTGTATAGTTGAGAGGATGGTAGAGAAAGCTTTTGATGTCCGCAACAAACAGCGGATATAGCAGATCGACAATCCTCTCGCGAGCTGCAAACTCAAGAGCTCGTTCGTAGGGGATCCAAACTCCCTTAAGATACATGGTTCCAATTTTGACAACGTGCCGGCATTTTTCGCTCTTGAGAATGCCATCCCGGCGACCGCGCGTCATGCCGGCCACATTAAGCAGTTTGGTACCGTTGATCATGTTGTTATCTTCGCGGCGCGCAACGCAGATGCCCTTGGCTTCTACTTGAAAGCACAGGGTTCCTTCGTCTTCCCACAGAGTAGTAGTGACTCGAGGCTTGATGCCTGGGGGAGGGTTCTGACCTAGACTGTTGGGTGTGACGCTAATGGCGTTGATCATGCTTGGGAACTGGGCTGCAGCATTAACTGCCAGATGCTGCTGCTGCTGTGGAGGCTGCATATGATGGGACATGGCGGAGGGGTCATAGGGGCGATAGTAGCCTTGTCCTGGAGCTTGAGCCAGCTGCTGTTGCTGAGCGGCCGGATCGTAGGCGAGATAGGCAGCTGGTCGAGGAGTAGACTGCATCATTTGGTACTGAGGCGCGGGGGGTGGCTGTGGGTACGGTTGGGGAGCCATAATGGGGTATTGCTGGTAGGTAGACATTATGTACAAGGCATGAGAGGGGGAGAAATGGTGGAGGTGTTTGATTTCTGGCAAGTATCTTTTACTTGGCAGATAGGGACGAAAAAAGGGTGATGCAAACTGAGAAGGTTAGCTAGGAGTCAAGGATGAAACATGGGCTGCTGCGTCACGGAAAGGTTTGGAAGGGAACAATGTCTGTGATTGACGGCGAAACAGAGATACTTACAGATGATTTCAAGAAAACAGTGTCGGTGCAGAGGAAAAAACGAGTAGAAACGAGGAAAAGAAGAGTATTTATACTCGAATAGAAAGCCGAACGAAACTTGTATGGGGAAAAGAAAATCAAATAAGCCGAAAGCGAAAAAAAAGCAATGTGTAAAAAAGCAAGTTTAGGAAAAAGGTTCAAAAAGAAAGTTTAGATACAAAAAAGCTAAATTGACTCTTTTCTTTTGGGGGATATGCACATGTGCTGTCTGTGCGTCGCATATTTGACCTTTTGTGAAAGCTCTTGTAGGCACTTGGTGAAAGAGTGCAGATGATGAGCAGGAAGGTTTCGCAGCTGCATGCACTGTTCTGCATGAAGGTGCTTTAGCGTTGGTCAAAAAGGCACGACAGAAGGCCTGCAATGGTACCTGATTCGAAAAGGCCCAAAGAGAATTCAACGAGAGGGAAAGAAAAAAGAAAAGCAAACACACCTTTAGGCACTTTTAAGCACTTTCAAAGAAGATGCTGTGCAGTTAAAACAGGAACAAGAAGAAAATCAACAACGGCAGAAATGTAATGAATAAAAGATGGAGATGGAGGGGATAAGAAGTTTCATGTTGAAATTTCAATTTGAGCGAAAGGGACCAGGGGCAGCAGCTCTGAAGATGGACAGCAGGTCATGATTGAGGTTGAGCTAAGGGTGACTGCGATTGTGACTGTATCCACAAGCCAAGTGGTCGAGTAATCCCGTCGTGGGATCGTAGTAGGGGCTTTTATAGAGGAACAGCACAATCGAAGCCATAGCAGGGATTGTCTAGTCAAGGAAGGCAGGGAGGCTAAGAGACAGGTAGGGAGACAGGCAAACGGACAGATAATGATCGATTTTGACTAAACCAAGCGGTCTACAGACCACTAAACGCAGCTGCGACGACTATAGGATCCAGGAACGGACCCAAAGTCACTTTTCGATACCGTTTGAGCGAATCCAATTCAATCTCAGATTTTCACTCAGATTCTCAGGAACCCGATATCAGTATGAACATCATGAGTAACTGAAAGGCTATGATTCCTGCACGCTCTCAACTTGCACAATTCTAGATCTATAGAGTGGGTAGGCCACGCTGCTATATGAAACTCTGTCCAATCTATACTGTATACTTTGTAATGCTACGAGACTGGCATTCTGCGGTACGGAGAGTTTATTGAGAGTCTACTGAGAATCTACTGAGAGTCTACTGAGAATCTACTGAGTCCACTATAGCTACAGCCTGATAGTGCCTGCCAAAGCTTGCTAAAGCCTGCTCGACACATTCTATACGTTCGATACGTTCGATACATTTAATATATTCATCAAAAGCGGTCGACCTCTCTCGTTTTGTAATCAATACATCTCGTTAGGGGGGCAGCATGGAAAAACTAAGAAAAATTGACTGAGCGATTTGGTCGTGGGAGATTTATCTGGACGGCAAACAAGCTGCACGCAAACTGCGAGCTAACTGCACGTATGATGCACGCGAACTGCACACAAAACAAATGCCCGTGCAAACAGAAGCCTAAAAAAATGGCTGGCTGGCCATGACCACTACTAGCGCGCTCTAGAAAGAAAAGCCAGACTCAGCAAACCTTTTTCAACCATCAACCTACGCAACTATTTGGCCTCTTACTCATTAGGTGCCATGTCATGTGCTCTTAGCAGTGTTACGCTACTTATGCAACTAATACGTACAGGTCTAGTCTAGATTATCACCTTTAGCTTGAAAAATTATCTGTACAACGCCAGAGGACGCTAAATATTGATACGCAAGCAACAAGTATACCAGTACGCAAGTAATGAGAAAAAAGCGTTATCACACGCACGTAGCAGTCAAACTTACTATGCCACTATATAGCAGCAAAGGCTAAGCAGGCCATCAGCGACTGCTGGCAGTAGCCCACTTGGCACACTCACATGCTTTTTTTCACTAATATTGGCAGCCAGAGCAATGTGATACTGCGCCGCCGATCCTTTTCTAGTGAAAACGTGGCTATCTCAATTGGGCGCAATCTACAGTAAATCTCCTTTTTCTGGTTCTCTGCCATTTCCCTTCGCGTATACAACGCTCGTTGCGCGCAGCTCTAAGACCGAGTTAACGCTCATGTCATTTGTGCGCCAGAGCACAAATGAATGGCACGTTTAATCTGTTAGCATAAATAACCAGCATAAATAGCCCAAGCGACATCAATAACACCCACCACTAGCACAGATCGCGCGAATGAGTTAGGGATATCTCAAGATCTTTGACGCAGAACCAGCGAACCCACCACCTGTGCTCATACTCGAGGCAACTAGCTAGCCTGGATTCCGTACTGTAGGCTACAGCGTAGTCTAGTCTACAGCAGGTGTGCCCTTTATGCTCTCATCCTCTTTGGGCTCACACTGCAACGTGCATTCCCCGTCGGGTTCGCTAGGAATTCAATGTTTGAAAGATCTCTAAAGCACACATTGGACCTGATAATTCAATCTCTGAAAAGAAAAATCCAATATCAAGATTCAATATATCGACAATTAATCTCTCTATTCTTCAAGGGCCTGATACAAGATTGCATGCAGAATTCCACGGAAATGGCCCATAAAACGCACTCAATTCCAATTAGTTTTTTAGGTTGCGTTGTGCGTCTGGGTTTCATGAAAAGTACTGCAAGCGTAAGGTCCAAGGTGTGCCAGTGGTCCAGAAGAGTCTGTGGACTGGAAGACGTTAACGTTAACGTCGGCTGCTGCACTTTATGTGAGCGTTGATTAATGTTGACAGATGCGTTTGCGCTCTGTTATCTTCAGTAGCATCTTGAACTTTTTTTTATTATTTTTATTTTTCTTCTCAGCAATCACATTTTTCATCTTCTTCTGATAGCTTGCCATCAGCCTACAACCAACTCTTTTACAAACCAACCGCCTCAGCAGGTTCTTTGAACAGCAGACACAGAACAGCCCAGTGTGAAATAGCTATTTTCCTCAAAACTTGCTCAGCAATTCTCTTGGTCCTTAGGCCAAGAACCAAGGCAACCGCAAATACGCGAGGCTGCTAAGCCCGCAACAACAAAGAACAATGAATTTTACATTATTTATATTTATCCCAAATAGTCCATACCTGTCCCCTTTAGGTCTACACCATCTCCACGCCAACTTTCTCTCGAAATCAAAACACTTCCTTCTCACCTTCTCCCCACTACCACCTCCACCCACTAGCTTCGCCATGTATGTTCCTTGAAACTCGTCACAATGATCCGAACTCTCATATTTATTCAAGCCCTCTTGCTGCTTTGTGATACGGCCGTTGCCTGGTCTACCCTCTACTCCTCCACCTCAGATCTGGCCTACCTACATCTGCAAAATAACGCACTTCTTAAAATCTTTGCCAACGATGTAAGCAACCCTGTGCTTTTACCAGACCCGCCTACAAACGCTTCGCTTACTGTTGCAAAAAACAATACTCTTCTGGCATTCTCGGGCACCTCGTTCTGCAGCCCACTCGAAGTATCCATATATGATCCCGTCAATAATCTTTGGAACAACATCTCGGAATCACTCATCAACCCGCCAAACTACCTCTCCCAGAGTATATACATTGCTTCTCCAGATTCTGAACTGGTTTACATCTATGGAGGCCGCAACATGTCTGAAAACTGCTCTACGGCTTACATTCCCGATCCCTCTTCTGTTTATGATTCTCGTATAGACTATCTCGTATCAAGCGAGACTATAGTCTTCAATGTTTCAAACAATTCGTTCGCTGATGTGCCTACGGCATCTTCGCCTACGGCCATGTTTGCAGCTGGCGTCCTAAAATTATCTGACTCTTCTTCCCTACTTGTCGGGGGCAAGGCCCAAAATGGCTGGATAGGCATGAACCAGCTAGCCATTTGGGAATACTCTTCTTGGTCTTTTACCTCAACCTCTGGTTCCACATACGTCGATAGCCGCACTGATCCCTTGGTGCTTCCACTGGATTCCCCCGCCAACTCTTCCGTAACTGTTGCACAATCGTGTCTAGTCATTGGAGGTAGAGTCAATACGCATTTATCGTTGCCTTTTATCGCAGGGCTCAGTCTAAACGACACTACGGGCTGGACTTGGAATGGATCCCTCAACCAGTCGATCGTTGAATACTCTCCCGGAATCCAGGGAGCAGTCACCTTTGAAAATACCTTGATAACAATCTCGGACTCGTCTTCCAGCAACAAAAGAGACACAGGATTTGTTCTTGATTATATCGACACTGAGTCATGGTCAAAAGTATCGGGATATACTCCTTCAGGCCAGGACCAAGATGCTGTAGCAAGTGCCACTTACACGTCCACTTTCGCTTCCAAACCGACCTCAACTGCTGCCTCTACCAGTACTAGTAGTAGCACTCAGACTATCTCTTCTGGAGGCAAGATCGCTCTCTCGACAGTTCTCCCGATCAGCGCCCTTTTTGCAACTGGTGCAGCATTAGGTTTCTTGTTCTATAGAAAGAAGAGGCGTGACCAAAACAGTCTTCCGGCTCCACGACCTCTGACACTGTCTCCATACTTTGGCGGATCGGCATCATTTGACAACATTATGCTGAACGGAAACGAAAGCAAGCGTACAGAGAGCATCAACTCATGGCAAGCAAAGCGCATTATTTACGAGCAACAGGAGCAAAAGCAGTATCAGTTTGAGGAGCAGTTTGAGCAGGGTCAGCAATCTTATCCGCAAGGCTATAGCCAACAGCCCTACATGGCAATAAATGATCGCAACCAGTTCGGCACTTATCCAGGAGCAGATCTGGGAATAATCTCTGTTGGAGAAGGGTCTCATGATGCCTACGACAACCCTTTCTACAACACCAACGACATCCATGCAGATTACGGCATGCACACTCAATTGCAAGACCAAACAGAGATTCATCCATATGCCAGGCAGACAACGCAGGTTGAAGATGCTTACATACCGAAGCGGGCTAGCACTGTGCGTAGCGCATCAGCAACAATTGCAGGCTACTTCACGGGACGCCGTACAAAATCAAGCACAGCTATCCCTGCAAGATCTCAGAGTATAACTTCTGCCTATAAAAACACAGGCAAAGTTTTGGAATCAAGAACACCGAGTACACCTCTACATACGGAGCCACCAGCGCTTGTTGATGATTACTATGACGATGAGGGCCACGACAACTTTTTCCTGGGCAGAGATGTTCAGGTCCTTGTCTCGTCGAAACGACGTTCGCGCCTGCGTGTCACAAACCCAGACCCCGAAAGTCTATCACGCACAAACAGTGAACACAGCACAATAGCACCGCTCAAATTGAACAAGCAGCGCAAGGGATACGGCCAGCTTACAGATCAATATTATGCGGTTCCAGAAAGGACGGCCACTGTGTCTCGGCAAAACAGCGTGACGGCAAGCATAGCGAGTTCACAAGCTGCGTCAGCACCGCAATCACCACTCACGAATGTTTTAGAGCAAAGCCAGGAAGAGCAGGATCTATCTGATGCAAGAATAGGTGCACGGGCTGTATCAAGTGGCAGCAGCTACAGTTTTAGGTAGCGGTGCTTGAGGCCCCACGGGTTAATGTTGCAATTGCATTATTACTGTTGCAATTTGGGTGATGACATTATATGACATTTTTTTTTGTGGTTTTTCAATTTAGTTTTTTTTGCGCACTTAGCGAGTAGATATATTTTAAGCAGACATCAATAGACGGAAGAACAAGGTCTATACAAAACCTAGCTTAGTACTCCTCGAGATCTATGAGGCTTTATGAAGGAGGAATCTTAATCCTTCGAAAATGTCGCACAGAAGCTTGTTTGGGAGCCCTACGCTCGTAGCTTTTTGTATCGCAACCGGAGCCGGCGTTTTTGGAGCTGCCCTTACCGTCTTCCTTCAGCGCGCTAGATCATCACATACCACTGCTGAAAGGCAAAAAGTAAAGCAAGAAGACAACCTCTCAGTTGCCAAATATCATGATATTGCTCTCCAATCTATACCGCCTATTCGCGATGGCGTTTCCGGGCTCATAGGTAACACCCCTATGGTCAAAATCCCATCTCTCTCCTTGGCCACCGGATGCACGGTGCTCGCCAAGATGGAGCTGCAAAATCCCGGCGGGAGTGCTAAAGATCGGGTGGCGCTGGCTATCATCGAGGCCGCGGAAAAGAGTGGTCTCATTCGGCCGCACTCGGGAGACATGATATACGAAGGAACGTCGGGGTCTACGGGGATATCGTTGGCAATGCTGTGCCGTGCTAGGGGATACACTGCGCATATTGCACTGCCAGACGACACGTCGACGGAAAAAGTTGAGCTCTTGGAGAACCTTGGCGCCGTGGTGTACAAAGTGAGACCGGCCAGTATTGTTGACGACAATCAGTATGTCAACTTTGCGCGGAAAGCAGCCCAAGCTGTAAACGACGCAGCAGACGCAGCAGATGTCAAAGCAAACGATTCAGATAGTGGTAGCGACAACAAAAGCACGAGATTACCTCGTGCCCTATTTGCCGACCAATTTGAAAACGAAGCAAACTGGGATGCACACTTCGTTCACACAGGACCCGAAATTTTGGCCCAAGCAAACGGTGCCCTTGACGTATTTGTTACCGGTGCCGGGACTGGCGGCACAATTTCTGGTGTTGCTCAGTACCTCAAATCTGTCCTTGATCCCCGCAAAGTGCGCGTTGTGCTCGCTGACCCCCAGGGATCCGGATTCTACAACAAGGTCAAACACAACGTTATGTTCAGTCCGACCGAAAGAGAAGGAACGCGCAGACGGCACCAAGTTGACACTGTGGTCGAGGGCATTGGTCTCAATCGGGTTACTCGAAACTTCAGCGTGGGAGCGCCTTATATAGACGACGCGGTCAAAGTTTCAGACACGGAAGCACTCAAGATGGCCAAATGGCTTGTACAGGAGGACGGATTGTTTGTGGGTAGCTCGTCGGCAGTGCATTGTGTAGGCGCATATCGGTGTGCGAAGGCGTTGGGGCCTGGTCATACTGTTGTCACCATCATTTGTGATTCGGGCGCACGCCACTTGTCCAAATTCTGGAAGGCCGCACAAGAAGTCTCAATTTCGTCGCTTGATGATTTTTAAATCAGTATTGGTGAACAAGAAATCCTTGAGTATATTACATGTAAATACACACAATTGAGAATACATAGATATATATAAAGCACAAATACATGAAATACACAAGTCAAGGTCTGAATTGTCATTAGTGTCATAAGTCATAGTCATAGCCATAGCCATAGCCATAGTGCCATTACTGTCGTCCATCTTCCTCTCGCCGCTTATATATACCACCCAGGAACCTCGACAAAGAGCTAGAGGCTTGGCTAGGTCCTTGATTCGGGCTTGACAGATAAACTTCAGTTAAATCATTAATAGTTTCATTACCATATGATTCAGGAGTTTTAGAGGGGTGATTCCAAAAACCTCCTAAAAGCTTTTCGGGCAGTTTTCTAGCATCTGCTAGAAACGCAGTGAAAGACGTGAGCGACGGTGAACTCCTGCTTGCGCTTTTGCGGTTAACAATCGGAGTGGCCTGCATACCAATTGTAACTGGATGATCTGGCATCGTTTGGGTACCGATAGAAGAAGTAGAGGGTGCTAATTTGGCGTTAAGTGAGTGAGAACGGAGAGGGGGTCTGACGGGAATATGTAGCGCTTCTGACGTGTCGCAAATTACACCTCTCTCAACGTTTGGAAAATCTTGGACGGCAAGAGTTGATGTGAGGGTTTCTGGAGGCAAGGACTTGTCTGTATTGTTGATGATACTCAAACATAGCTCAACAGAATCGTTGGAACTACCCTTATGTTCTTCCTCGCTCAAGAATTTTTCTTGTTCATCGTCGCTTGCCAGCTTGCTTACAGGCCCTTCATCATATTCTTCACGGTCGTATTCGCTGACTTCAGTAGGGAGAACTTCCTCATCTGAGCTGCTTGGCATCGAATAGACAGGTAGCACAACTGGTTTTCTCTTCAGCCCAATAGTAGCACCCTTACTCTTCTTGACTGGTATTCTCTTCCATTTCAGAGCCGGCATTGAATGCACCGGCTTCCGTTGAGCTACAACGAAGCAAGGCGTACTTGAAGCTTTGACTGGCCTAGGACTCAAGTTGCCAGTCACACCAACTATACCGTGGTCCTCCGCCACTTGAGCTTCCTGACGTCGTTGTATTTGCAACTGCAAATCCTCGCTCTTTCTCTTTTTTCGCATCTCCAACATCTCATAGCATTTCCTTTTGCGTTCCATCACTTTGCGAGATTCCAGGGCTTCTAAAGCCTTTCTCTTACGATGTATTTCAAAATCTCTTTTGCTGGCAATGAACGACTGCGGAAAGAGTTTGGTAATAATCTGAAGCTGATAGGACAGGTCTGTGTGCTTCAGTGTAGACCTGGCCGTCATGAACCCAGAAGGCCGGTGCTTCAATACCACTCTATGAGCAATGAGAACAGGATAGTAATTGCCTACACAAAGCCTGTGGCAAGCGGTCTCTTCCATGAGGTTCGGCATAACCATGTGCTTGGAGCCAATCTCCAAATTCTCTTCTGCTTCACTTAGCTCTTTCACAAAGTTCAGCCTCAGAGAACTTACCATGATTATGGAATCAACCAGGTTCCTTCTGACTTCTATGCCTTGCTCAAAACTGTCCGAAGGAATGACCACCATGAATTTCAAATGGCTGTCGGAGCCAAGAAATGAGTAGTATCTCTGGTTAATCCTAGTATCCTTGGGTGGCTATTTTGATTAGCTTCAAGCCTTGGCTTGGTAACACTCACTTACACTCAAAATCTGAATATAAACAGGGCTGCTGGAGAAACGCCTAGGAAAGGCGATCCGCTTCTCTTCGGGATCCAGCTCATCTATAAGTTTTTCGATTTTTGCATGGAAGAATGGCTGGACATGCTTCGACATGGTTCATTTTACCATTGACGTCCATGATAGACTCTGCCATTCAAGACGCGTCGCGGGTTATAGTTATTTACAGCCCTAGCCCTATAGAGATGGAAAAAAATCACTAATATCACCAAGATCTGATTCAAACTTTGGAAAAGAAGGAAAACTTGCAAAAAAAATGTATAGGCACAACGGACTGCCGAATGGAAGTAAGTACCTTTGAATGACGGAGGATCATACTAACTAAGCAGATGGTTATGCCCGCCCAAGTTACTACCAAAACCCGTATCAGCGGAACCCATATGGAGGCGGGTATGCGCAGCCTACTTACTCGAACCCATATCAACAACAACATCGCATGAATGATGGCATAAGTGCTCAAACAAATAACACACATAATCATGCAACTGCTTCAATACCGGTCGCTGCTTCTTCTTCTCAAG
This sequence comes from Geotrichum aggregatum, assembly GCA_030564925.1. Taxonomy (NCBI): domain Eukaryota; kingdom Fungi; phylum Ascomycota; class Dipodascomycetes; order Dipodascales; family Dipodascaceae; genus Geotrichum; species Geotrichum aggregatum. The sequence continues at coordinate 24,217 of JAJMAH010000188.1, forward strand.
AACCCCAAATCACGACTGTGTTGGGGCGTACTCTGGGCTCTCTGAATAATGAATTACAGCTACGAACATGTTTCATGAGCAACATCCCGGTATCCATGGACGAGAACACCGCGAATATGCTGCTATCAACGGTACCCACTTTTGAATTTCTTGTCCGTGTGCAGAACAGCAAAGGCGATTTTTGCAGCTTTGGCTTTGCACGGTATTCGTCAATCGAGTCGCTGAAAGTTGCGTCTGCCATCTTCTCCGGCGTTGACTATAAAACAGTCACAAACGGAAAAATTGATACACTATTCAAGATCACTATGGACGAAAACACTAAGAGGTATATTGCTGACTACGAAGCAAAGAACGGGTCCGACTATGCAACGAAAATCACTGGAAAATCGCTGAGTGAAAGTATAACTGAAGTCACATCTAAACTTAGAGCGTGGTATCAAATTACGGAAGCTACAGTTGGCAGCGCCATTCTTGGAGAAAAAGAGGAAATAGAGCCTAACAAGGAGCCAGAAATTTCTGATCAGGACAGGGTTGTGATTGATGAAGATGATTTCATGGATGTACCAATCGAGCAAAGAGATGAAGTTTTGGCTGAAATTAAGGAATTCCGAGTTTTATCTATCAAGTATGAAAAAGTCAAAAACGCACAAAATGCTGAAGAAAGCAAAGAACGTGAAAAGCACTTAGAGGCTGTTGCATCCAAGGCTTTGGAAGAGAAGGCCGCTACGGAAAACAGTAGCAAAAAAGACGAAGAAAGTCTGGACGAAGCAAGCGATGACGATGATGACAACCCGGAAGAAACAGATGAACAACTTGAAGAAAAAAAGAGACAGCGACGCGAGGCACGAGTTGAAAAATTGTTTGAGGAATCCCAGCGGCGATGGCTTGGCCGTGAACGCCTACGCAACTCAGCCCTTGAGCGCGAGCGTGTCCGAGAATCAGACCAAGATTCTCGTTTAGAGCTCGAGAAAAAGCAAGCACTCCGCAGATTTGCAGAATTTAAAGATAACGGAGAGTATGAAAACCGAACAATGGAGTATTACTACGACCACGCCAAATGGGTAAAAGCTCGCATGCATTTTAGAGAACGCGAAATTGAGCAGGACACCAGGGATGCCGAAGAAGAGGCTGCAGAGATTGGTGCTAAGACTGCGAGCCAAGAAAAGTTCATGGAGAGCCTTGCTGGAAGCATACCTGGCAAACCGTCCATTGCTACTGGTCCATCAGCTACTGGAATGGGCAAAATCAAACTTTCTCTCGGCGCCGGTCCCAAGAAAAACTCTCTTAAGAAAAATACCGAAATTGATAAACTACTCGATGACGGAAAAGACGAGTCCCTTGTTAAGCCAAGAAAACTTATTAAGCCACTGGACTATGGCAATGGCAACGTCTCAATTCCTGATGACAAGGAATCCTTGTTCTCATGGCCTGTCAAGTGGGACGCCCTTAACGAAGATATCATCGAGGACAGTTTGAAACCGTTCATCACCAGTACAATCGTGGAATACCTCGGTGTACAAGAAGATGATTTGATCAATTTTGTGATTCAGCACTTAAGACAGCACAATCCACCAGAGGAACTCATTTCCGAGCTTGAAATGGCTCTTGATGAAGATGCTGAAGTTTTCACCAAAAAGGTCTGGAGACTGCTTGTTACAGAAACTGAAATCTCGCGATGATATTTATAAATTAAACACATACACCTAGTATCTATGCATGTACTGCTTAAACTAATAATTACATGTCCATATCTAAATCAATGGCGTCGGGATTTGTCGGTGCTTCTTCGGGCTGGGGAGGCTGCTGATGATCCTGTAAAGTTTTGACAACCTCGGTACTTTTGACAAATCCGATAGGAGTTTGATTTTTCTCCAAAGTTTGCATGGCATCTTCAGGCCCATCAGAATCTTTGTTTTTTAGTGCCACAGCTTGAGCAGCAATGTATCCAATATCGGTATTGAACTGAGCCTTAACGGACCGCTTAATCCGTAGCATTTCCTTGTACGTATCTTCGTTTCCATATTTGACTTCAAAATCGTCCCATTTTTGCCAATACTCGGCCGCAACCCGTGGATCAGCAAACTGACTGCCGTAGGCAAACAGGGCGCGGGCACGATCAATCTCTCCCAGTTTTTGTTCCACATTAATAAACTCCAGACACATGTCCTTAGCCTCTGTCTCGGGCAGTGCATTTATGGCACGCTCAAAAATCGGCCGAGTGGCCGAGAGGCCAAAGTTCTCGATTGTTCGCTCAATGTAATATTTATACATTGTAGGCTTGTCTTTGTCAACAACAACACGGGAAGCCCGGTCGTAAATTTTCATAGCTTTGCTAACAAGACCTCGGTCTTCTTCAAGTTTTCCAAACTGGATAAAAAGTGCTTTCGACAAATTGGGAGGACAATCCTGTAAAGCCTGCTCAAACAAATCACGAAGTCTTTCGATACCTAACTGCCTGGAGACTGCTTTTTGCAGGTAAATGTTCCAAATTTCGAAAGCAACTGGATATGTGAAAACTTCAATTCCGCGTTCGTAAACCTTGAGCGCATCCTCAAAATATCTGTTCTCCCAGAGAAAGTTGGCATAGTTGACAATTGTTAGCGGAGTTCCAATTTTAAGCTCAAAGATGCGATTGTAAACTTTCTTAACATCTTCAACTTCACTAACACTTTCCACCAAGTCCACATAGAACGACCAAACCTTCATGCTTTTATGGAGGCGCTCCTGGGGAGAGTGTGTTTCATCGAAATAATCAATAGTGGATTTCCTTGGGCCTTTGGTAGCTTTTTCCATTACTCGCAAAGCGTTTTCAAAATTGTCTGCTCTCAGTTCTAATTCAGCCCACTCAAGATAAGTCTCTGCCAATTCGTTGACGCTTTTGAATGGAACCTTTGTTGCTTTATCCATAATAACTCTAGCCGTATCTAAATCGTCATTTGTCTCATAAAACTTGGCGTAGTTTACCCATAGCTTGTAAAGTTTTCCGTTAGCTTTCGGTGGTTTGATAGTCGCTAACGCGTCTGTGTATGTCTTGACGACCTGTTCCTGATTGCCTCCCCATAATCCAACACGCTTTTCCCACTCCACAACATTATTAGGATCTTGTCTTAATAACAGATCGCTAAGTAGAAACGGCCTTCTATCCATCAATTGCTCAAAAGCACCCATGCGCCGGTCGACTTCTTTGTCAAGAGAAGGGTCGTCTTTACTCATGAGCTGTGACACAGCTGTTTCTTCTAGCTCGGTGTAGCTGTCAAACACAAGAGTGAAATCACGTACCGCCATGACTGAAACTATGCCCTCTTCCATAATATCCCGAGCATGTTCAATATCCCCGCGGTTGATCCAGTAAGTAGCTAGATGCACCCATAGCTTTCCAGCTTGGTCGGGATAACGCTCTATTCCACTACGCAAAATCCGGTCAGTAGGCCATGACGAAGTGCTTTCTGGGTGTTGAACTAGAATATCTGCCAAATCGCTCCATAACTTGTATCGGCTTTGACCAGTAGGCGATATGAAAGACGGATCATCCAGGATTTTGATCAGGTTTTCCGCAGCTTCATTGTAGTATTCTTTTTCTATTAGTCGATTGATGTAAGACTCGATATCTTGCGGGCTGAACAAGACGTATCGCTTCCATATTCGCGTGGCCGTTTCGTCATTGGCCTGTTCCGCAAACCGCAAATAAAGCGGCCATATCCTATGGTGCTGTGATGGTGGAAGCGATTGTAGTGACCGATCAAATGCCAGACGCGTTTTCGTAGTTTCGCTTTGCAGTAGAAGAAATTCCAGATAATCTGTCCAGATTCGCGGCATCTTATTCAAAAGAACTAACGCGCGCTCAAAGCAATCGTTGACCTTTTCAAATTCTTGGGCATACTTGCTACTATTGATCCCTTTCAGATTAGATACACGTAAGTCTAGATATCCTTTCCATAGCTTGTAGGAACGGCCAAATGCTCGGCAGCCTCGTTCATAAACAAACACTTGCTCTAGTATAGGACGGTCTGTTTTGAACTCGACATACCTTAGCCAGGGACCAATTTCACCGGGATTTTTTAGGACCTCCTGCTCAAAAGGGACGTCGTCATCTAATATACTATACATCCTTCCGCCTGGCGATTCTATATCGTCGGTCTTCCAGAGTTACTTATTCTGGTGATATTGGTGAAAAATAGGAGTGATGAAAAGTGTTACCCTTCTTTAAACAGTGCTGCTCATGTCCCAGTTGCTGCTTTCCTCCTTGCTTTCTGGCTTTTGCGCTTTTGGAATACATACCTCACCAAAGGACGCTTCTGTTCTTGTACTCCTGCTGTTCAGCTTCTTAATACTTTAGTTACCGTCTAGGCATTTCATACCTTTAAGATTGCTCCATCAACATGTCGGGAAACAGGTATGGCACAGAACGGCACAATATGATTGCGTCCTTCCTTATATCTAACATGGTCTCAATAGAGAAGCCGTTTTTCCAACCCGTATGACCCTCACCCTTATGAAGACAAAGCTCAAGGGTGCTACACAGGGTCATAGTTTACTCAAGAGAAAGTCTGAGGCTCTCACGAAGCGATTTCGTGATATTACTCGACGAATTGACGATGTAAGTAGTAACAACTGTCGGGCTAGAAGACGTTTTAACACATTTTTAGGCCAAAAGAAAGATGGGAAAAGTTATGCAGACCGCTTCCTTTTCTCTGGCTGAAGTCTCATATGCAACTGGTGATAATATTGCCTATCAAGTTCAGGAATCGGTGAACAGTGCTCGAATTCGCGTCAGAGCCCGACAAGAGAACGTTTCTGGTGTCTACCTCCCTCAATTTGAAGCTTTCTATGACGACCAAAGTAACGATTTTCAAATGACTGGTTTGGGTCGTGGTGGTCAGCAAGTTCAGAAGGCCAAGCATGTGTACGCTCGTGCTGTTGAGACGCTTGTCGAGCTTGCCTCACTACAAACAGCATTCGTTATTCTGGATGAGGTTATCAAGGTAACAAACCGAAGAGTCAATGCCATTGAGCACGTCATTATTCCTCGTACCGAAAATACCATTAAATACATCAATTCTGAGCTAGACGAGTTGGATAGAGAAGAGTTCTACCGCTTGAAAAAGGTTCAAGACAAGAAACAGCGTGATACAGCAGCCTTGGATGCTGAAAAGAAAGCTCAGAAGGAAGCTAGAATCGCGGCTGCAGCTGCTACAGCCTTGGAGCAAGGCAAAACTGCTGAAGAGGCTGCAGCATCCGCGGAGGAAGCTGCTGCGGCTGCGGAACCCAACATTCTGGCAGGTGAAGAAGATGCAGCAGATAATGATGATGATGTCGTTTTCTAGTGCATATATTCTTCTTCACAATTGTTTAAATTTGTTCAAGCTATTTACATAACGCTTTCGATAATAGATCAATTCCAGATTATCTCCATTCATTTGCAAACATCATGAATCCTTCTGTATAACTAGCTTACAGCTTTGCTGCAGCAGAAAAAAGGATGGTCTCTGGCGGGATCGAACCGCCGATCCTCGCGTTAACTACAAAGAGTTGTTATTAGCACGATGCCTTAACCAACTGGGCCAAGAGACCGTTTTTAAAACGAGTTTCTTACGAGTTACTAGGAGTGAGTACGTCAAAAAATTTGCTAAAACGACTGATTTTTGAGCTTAAGGATAAACACAGAAAATCCACCCAGAGACTCTTTTAAGCCCCTTGGCAAGAATAAGTCAATTTGCTTTCACGGCAAGAAAGAAAAAGAACGACATGATTGACGGAACTGAGGATCTTACTGAAGAAGCAGACATCATCCATGAGCCAGATCCCCCTGACATCATGCTGGATGACGGCGATGTCGTCGGCGAGGAAAATGGTGGTGGCGATGCCGAAAAAATGAACGATTATGGTGGCGATACCGAAAAAATTTTCAACAACGAAAAACCCGATGAA